>JBAGKO010000015.1:19410189-19427394 GCA_037177275.1 Acacia concinna
CGCCATAGGCGTTTGTGATGATGCAGGTCGTGTTGCCGGAAGTACACCGGACGGGGTCACCCGGAGGAGACGAAAACGCCCCATTCACCAAAACTAAGAAGAAGAAGATGATGAGAATGGATGTTTGAAGCATTTTCATCGTTGATAGACACTTTATCACCTCAACATGTACGTTACCCGGTGAAGCATTCAGGTATTATCAACCCAATGATTATGTGTATATGTATAAAATTTTAGAGCTGGGAGATTTTGGACCTGAGAGGGATTAATATGGGGCGCGTTAAAATTTGACTTCAAATGTTAAAAAAGTCATGGTCAAAGTACTAAACTCGTCATTACGTCCATCATCATGAATTATCAAAGAATGACGACGATACCATAATATTATTTTATCACTCCTATTTTTAATTTAGGTATATGTCGGGATCACACCATTTGTACGTGCGTGTGACTCTTGATAAAATAATACCTCCCGTCCTAAAACTCGTTTTTTTAAAAAGAAGAAGAAGAAGAAGCAAAAGTTAAGGAAACTAATTAAACTTGAGTAACTTATTTAAATTTTTTACATGATAACTGGGTCTTCTATTTAATATCAAAGGGAGCAGTTAGTTAATTAATTTCTGTAGATTAAGAAAGTTAATTATGTTAGTTATTGATAGCAAATAATCAAATAAATATAAATTAGTTTTTTCTAAAATACTATCTTTTATCTCATGACTATCCTTAGATTAAACTCTTTAATATGCCATCAATAGGGATAATTTGAAGAAAAAAATACAAATTTGAAAGACAACGTAGATTTAAATTTTATATTTATAATCAAATTTAATCTTCAACTAATTCTTATATTAAAGATTGAATGTATGATCAATTATAGAGCCAAAATAAGAGAACGGCAGAAAAAGTACGCATATCCAGTCAAAGTGAAAGGCTTCATATAGGATAATTAAAGCGTACGAGAATTAAAAATCTCCTATTTTTAAATTAATGTCAAGCGTTGTTTGTAAAAGTCATTTAGGATAGTGTATGTTTGGATTAGTTCGTTTTTTTTATAAGTAATTTTACTGTGTAGATAATAAAGATATGAAAGGAGTTAACTTACCCGGGGGGACATTTTAAGTGCTTTTGAGGGTTTTGGTCAACGTTCCATTCTTGTAGTACACTCAGACGGCGGCCAACAGCCATGACATTCAAAAGTGTTCCACTTGATCATTTGAATGCATTTTCCCTTCTTTTTTTTTTTTTTATACATGAAATTTTCCCTTCTTTAATTTGCAAGGTTTGACGTTTTTGTTTCATCCCATGTAAAATATTTTAAAAGTCTTCTTCTTATACCCCTGTGTGTGTGTGTGTGTGTTGTCCCCGTATGTACGCAAGAGTTAATTAAAAAACTTAGTTCAACTACGCAATGAGCACAGAAGGAACTATTCTTTTGCATTTTACTAAAGAAGTTCCTCTATATATGAATTGAACCTACTAACATCATCCTTACAAGAATGTGACATCATCCCTCAGTTTCCAGAAAAAAGGTAAAAGAATAATTTTAAGGGAGAATTTCATTTGAGGACTAAATAAGGAAATTAATTTCAATCAAACTCTAAAATATTTTAAAATTTCAGTTAAAACCTAAGGACCAAAATAAAAATAATTTTTTAGGTGAAAAGACAATAATGTCCTTTATATTATGAACAAGTGAAATCATCTTATAAACAGGTGTGCAATTTTTTGTGAATAAGTGAAATCATCTTATGAACAAGTATATAAGTTTGACAATTGGAAATAAATAATTATGTTGTTCATAAGAGGATTATATTTGTTCACGAAGAGTTGCACATCTATGTATAGGAGGATTTCATTTGTTCATGAGATAAAGGTTATTATTGTCTTTTTACCTAAAAAATTTATTTTCATTTTGATTTTAATTGAAATTTCAGAATGTTTTAAAGTTTGACTAAAATTAATTTCCTTATTCAATCCTTAAATGAAATTCTCTCTAATTTTAACAATAAACTTTTGTAATATAAATAAACTTCTCCGATTGGAGCATCTATAGTACCATTAAAGTTTTCTAGGTGTTAACAAGAACAATATTTCTCTTCAAACTGTAATCATTCTTGTAATCAATGCCTTTTGTTTCCTTCATAATCTTGTTCTTATCTGTTTTCTCTGACTTGTTTAGCAGTGCGCGTGTGATACTTAATTTTCTTCTTATTGTTCTTATCTCCTTCGGCGTCATCATCATGTTCTCCTCCTCCTTCAAAATCAATATCGTCCTCTCTTACTTCAAAATCAATATTGTCTGATAAGGTCTCATGCGGTCGGAGTTCTCGTTGCTATTCTCCTATATTGTTTCATCCCGTCGGCGCCAGCAGCTGCTAGCCCCTTGATAAATAATAATAATAATAATAATAATAATAATAATAATAATAATAATAATAATAATAATAATAATAATTGGATAATCAAAAACCAAAAAAAAAAAACAGAGAGAGAGACCAAGTTGAACATTTGGGAAAGAAGAAATGTGAGAACTTTAATGGATTCAGTTGACTTAGAAAACTCAGAGAAAGAGCTGGAGAACCCATATTGGAAGGAGAAAGATGGGGTCAAAGAGCCATGCCGGCGAAAGAAGAGAGAGAGAGTGATGATGGCAACAAAGAAAGAGTAAAAAAGACAACCTTACACCGTTTAGGCCACATAAACTAAGCTAACGCCATTTGCAACAATTTAGGTTGACAAGTTATTGTGTGAAACTGGATTGCAATATAACTTATGGTACATTAAACTACAACAACTCAACTAACATTAATTAGTTAGCTGCTTATATGTTTTATATGTTTGTCTTTCTTAAAATAAATAAATTTTTACTTAATATTTTATAACTAATAAAAAACTGAATCATGTCAAATCTTTTATATTTATCACTATACTGGCTAATATTTACTTATTTAGAAGGGTGTCAAATCATTCTATGACTTATTACATTTTAATTTATTAGATAATAAATGACGTGGTAAATCATGTTCATATAAGAATTTCTCTTATAATTTGAATTAAAACTGTCCTATTTTACAATAGATCTTAGCACCTAAAAAAACTTAATCATGCTAGATGGCTAAGTAAGAAAAATTTGTTGTTAAAATTTCACTTTTCAAAAGGAAAAAAAAAACTACTACTTCCATTAGCATTCACAGTTTTCAAAATGATTCATTCATTAAACATGTCCATAATTGGCATCGTGGGTTCTCTCTCGTTCTAATGACTATTGGGCCCGACTTTGGGCGGGTCTTTCTTTTGGGACTTGTTTTATTTTCTTATTGGGCTTGCTCGTGGAGTCAACCCAATTATATATGGATGGAAGCAATAGCCTTCGTATAAAAAAGGGTTAAGGTGTATCTTAACCGTGAAAGTTGTAAAAAAAAATCTTAATTTTATCTCAAAAGTTTTCATTGGAGTAATTTTATTATGAAAGTTTTCAAATCATACCCTAACCATTGTTCAAGCTAAGTTTGAAGGTTCATGTATCATCTATGCCATTTTTGCTAAGGTGCAAATTTGCTTTGTGTCAAGAAATTTTTTTGATTCAATATTGTATTAGAAATTTTCAAATTGTATAAATTTCACCCAAACCATTATAAATGTTAAGTTTGATTGTCTCTTGACAAAAAATGATAAGCTAATAGCATAAACGACATTGAAACATCAGATAGACGAGGAGCTCACATTTGCTAAAGAGTATTTGAAAAAAAAAAAAGATTTAATGTAACTACCAACTTTAAGACACATTTATCAAGATTATCAAGAATAAGGTTACTAGTAAACTTTTGTTGTTGTACGCTAGCAACATAAGCATAAATATATACTTCTTCGATTTTCTCTTCATCATACAATATGCTGTCACATCTTTAATTTTTTCCAATAACTTAGATATGGTGCTTTTTTTTAAAAAAAAAATCCTTATTTGTAAATATAAAATTGATGACACTAACTAACAGTGAATTACCCAAAAGAAATGAAGAGAGAGATTAATAGAAACACTCATCTTTCTTCTTTCTTATGAATAAGCAAGCACATTTTGTTACTTTCAACTTACCACGCAATTTTTAGGGACTACAATTAAGATAAAAGCATCAGCCAAAAAGTGCCAAGTGAAATTATAAATCAAAGAGACTGATATTTTCTACTATGAAATTTTACAAGTTGGTTATTAACAAAATGACAAATATTTCCTTATTTTAAAAACAAAAGATGATCAGGAGTATCTTAATACACACACATATATAACATCACACTATGAAAAACCTTTTGATTTGGAAGCATTCTTCCGATTAATAAAAGCCTTTTCATTCTTGTCAATCTCAGCCTTCAAAAGCACAAACTCTGGCTTTCTTATAAACCTTCCCAGGCCTACAAATTACAATAATACTTCTTGCTTGGTGCACATGCAGTGACAATATTCTGAGCAAATGCACAAACCTTCAAGAGCACACCCATCTTTCAATATCTTTACACTTTCTCTTAATTCTAAGATCTGACCACTCATTATAGAAAATCCCTTGTGGATCAAACTCTTTCTTCGCACTCAAAAATTTATTTGCATTAGGGTACTTGTTGATCACTTCCTTGAATGCTAAGTTCCTGTTCTTTCCCCAATGAGGTAGCCCTCCATATTTGAACAACCCAATATGCTCAATCTCCTCAAGAATGTCCTCAAAAAGCCTAGGAATAAGTGGGCCCTTGCTTATGTGATAGATAAAATCAAGATCCACAGCATCCTCTATTTTTCCCAGGTATGCACTTGAAGCTTTGACATAGTGCATTGATGCTATCAAAATTTAATTAAGAACACTAAGTGTATGGATCGTGAAAATAGTTAAATGGTAAATCAAGGTGGTCCCACAGAGATTTAATTAAACTAATAATTATGTACTAAAATCCTTATTTTTCTTTAAGTTGAGCAAAACAAATAAAGATGATTTAAGAGAATTTTTAATAAAAAGAAAAATACTAAAGCTAGAGTCTAACGAATTCATGATAACACAACTTAGAGCGACTAATCTCTTCTTCAAGTTTTATAGTATGTCTTCTACCAATTAGATAAAATTAATATCAAATTGTTAGTCTAGAGTATTAATATATATAAATATCTCTCAATCAATTATATCCCTCCCTTTGTGCAAACTGTTATTCCTAACAAATTTATTCAAGAGATAATAAATTCCTAAATCACTCGACTATATGGGTCTAAGAGGTATATTTCTATCTTCATGGCA
Source organism: Acacia concinna (assembly GCA_037177275.1). NCBI lineage: Eukaryota > Viridiplantae > Streptophyta > Magnoliopsida > Fabales > Fabaceae > Acacia > Acacia concinna. The sequence goes on from JBAGKO010000015.1 coordinate 19,415,463, forward strand.
AATTATAATAAATTCTAATCCTACATTATTTAATCTCATGATCTAATAAAGATCTCTCTTCCAATGCTAATTTAAATTCCCCAAATTACTACTTAATGTTGATCAGACATTAAATAGAGACAATTAAATCAAGATTAAATAAACAAAAAATTAATATTAAAATTCATCTAAAAGATTCGAACATGTTCTAATCCAAGAATTAGTTTATAACTACTTTAGATAAAAAAAGAATTAGCCACACATGGCTATCTGAAAATTCATCATAGCAAGTAAAATTAAAATTCAGATTTAAGAATTAGAGAAAGAAAAGAAAACAGATTAGATCTATGAAGACTGCTGATGCTGTTCGTTCTCCCTCTCCGCTACGCGCTTCAGCTACTGTGCGATTTTATTCTTCGCTGCCGCCACCACTCGCGACTGCTGTGTCTCTCTTCCGCTGATGTTCCCCTAATATATATATCTAGATATATATTAGATCAGCTTTCTTTTGTCTTTTCGTAACCACTCAATATATTGCCAATATCTTCCAATTCCAAATCCGCATCACGTATTCTCTTCCTTTTATTCTGCAGCCAATATATATATATATATATTGGAAATTTATTCCACGCGATTTATTCCTTTTATTTTTATTTTTTTATTTCTTTCTCTCTTTGATTTCATAATATCTCCTGTATAATAAAAATAAGATATAAGTAGATTTTATGTTTAGATTTCTTTATATCTTATAATCAATTAAAAGATGGAAAGAATCTATAAAAGATAATTAAATAGGTATGATATCAATAAATCCAACTAAATATATATACCAAAATTTATACATATTTAATTATAAAATCTGAACTTATCATACATGATGATACCACCATTGATCTCTAAATTCACATAGTGCTTGTGGCTCTGATTCAACTATCTTCTCCACATCTTTGATAAAGCTTGAAACTTTAGACAAGGAGATCCTAAAGGCTGTTTCGTAGTTGAACACAACCTGGAGTCTAGAATCCCAGGGACTTATATTGAGCAACGCGTCTTGTTTGCTTTCTAGGCATGACCCAAAAGATTGCATGCGATTGTTTTGTCCTATCACTGCATACCTAGTGAAGAGTTACATATTTATGCATAAAGAAACAAGTAAGTTTTGATATTATATTAATGTTGGTCGTATCAACCTTAGACAAAGAAAAAAAAGCGGAAAATGAGAAAAAAAAAGGGTACCGTTGTTAGTAATATAAAGCCATAAACAGATGTCTCAGTTGTCTTAGTCGCCGACTGGGCACTAAGGCATTTTCCATTAGCGTCCCTTGTTGATTCTTGATGTTCCTCTGTTTCAGAAAATTTAACTTCTCCAGTTTCCTCACTTGCACTCATGTGGGTGTCTGTTCACACACACACACAATCCCCCATCCTTAATATTGCCATATTTTTATAGTTTATCTTGATCCAGAATATAATACATTATTTGCATATTTATCAATTTTATTTAAATTTGCCCTATTGACACTACCTAAACAATAATTAAACTGGAGATTGAATTATGGAATTAATAAAGATGATTATGATGTTTTAAAAATATATATCATACTAAATAACTTAACTCATTCTTTAACATGATCAAATTATATAAATATGCCTTGTGTTAAAAATCAGACGGAGCATATAAGTAACTACAAAAATGAATAAAAGAGAAGATGTGTCCTGTGGCTTTAGAAGAAGCTAATAGAGCAGAGGGAGTGGAACGAAATGCGAAGGAATCGTAGAGACCATTTGCAGACTGATTAATGGGAACTCGATCGTCAACTCTATAGAGAGCCTTCTTTTGTGTGGGAAGCCATGTCACATCACCAAACTCGTGTTCTTTCCCAAATCTAATCAATTCCTCTGCCAAATCTAAATCATTATTCATCACGTTCGTAGGCCTTCACTTGAACAACGGTTCTAATTGTAACATTACCTACATATGATGATATTATAACCACCAAATGTCGTCATATGCTCAAAAGCCGCCCTATATTTGTATTTATTTTTCTCTAGCTCAATCAAAACCAATTTCATTGCATACCTGCAATAGTAATAATAATTACATTATTAAGATAAAAGTATTTGGTTGCTCTTTAGTATGGTAATATAGTTTACCATGATAATGCTGATTATCAAAAAATTGACAATCTTCATTCATACCTCTCCTATGAATCCCCATTACCATCCCATTATATAGTTCTCAAAGTCCAATTTACCCTTTAACTTCATTTGTCTTTGTTTCACTTGTTTTATGTCACTTGACATATCACGCCACAACCACCACTGCCACCATCCCCTCCACCTCCACCTCCACTACCACCGCTACCGCCACCACCATCACCACCACCACTTCCTCCTACTCCTCTATTGCCATATCTGCCATCTCCTCCTCCTCCTCCATCGCCACCACAACTTCCTCCTCTTCTGCCCCTCAACTGCCAATTTCTCCATTGCCACCGTCGACGCCATTACCTCCATCGTAGTTGCCACAATCTCCTCCTCCACCTTGGCAGTTGCCACTTTCACCATTGGCATCGCCGCCCCTACTACCTTCATGATCATCAACGCCGCCATCACATGCTCCTCCTCCAAGACCATCACTGCCACCTCCATTGTTATTGCCTCCACCACTTGCTCCTCCTCCACCACCTCAACCACCAGCTCCACCGTTGTAGCCTCCACCTCCTCCTCCTCCTCCTCCATCACCACCTTCTCAACCACCTGCTCCTCCACCACCACCACCTCCATCGTTGTCGCCCCCACCTCCTCCTCCTTTTCCTCCACCGTCTTCGCCACATGCTCTTCCTCTACCACCGCCGCCGCCGCCACCTCCACCTCCTCCTCCACTGTCGCTGCCACATACTCCTCTTCCATCGCCGTCGTCACCACTTCCACTGTTGTTGCTACCACCTCCTCCTTCATCATTATCACTATCGCTACCCTCATACAATAACTCTTCACCATTTTTCTACAAGATTAAATTAAGGGTAAAATAGACTTTGTGTGATATATTAATTTTAAACAATTATTAAAAAATAACTCATTGCACTTTGTTTAAAAATCTAACCAAACACTTGACATGTAATTAGTATTTCATCATATTAACATTGTGTTGCATTGCACTGCACTGCAAGGTGTAATGAGTTTGAACTAAACAGGCTCTTGATATTATATTACTGTTCTAGGGGAAATTAGTTTTTTCTCCCTATAGTGTTGACTTACTAATAACTTTATAGTTTTGACTCTATTATAGCTTATTCCTTAAACTTTCACTTACAACAACTTAGTTTCTAGAGTTTCAATAATTGTATGATTTAGTCGTTGTGTCTTTAAAACATAAAATAATACTCCTTTCGATCCTAATTATAAGGTTCAGTTGACTTTTTTTAGAGAATCCTAAGAAAACTAATTACATTACTTAATCATATCATATATTGTGTTTTATTATATTATATATTAGTTTATAAGTTAAACAACATAATTTAAAGAAAAACAACAAATTTAAATATCTTAAAGTAATGTAGTTAACTTTTTTAGAATTTTCTTAAAATTCTCTAAAAAAATCAAAAGACTCTTATAATTAAGACCGAAAATATTAGAAGATTAAAAAACTGTGTAAGTTTACCTCATTTTGCTTCCAAAGAAATAATAAAAAATAATTAGGACCGGAGGGAGTAGAAGATTAAAAAACTGTGTAACTTTACCTCATTTTGCTTCCAAAGAAATCACAAAAAACTGACATCCTAAGGGGTTAAATTAATTGATACTACGTATTGTAATAGAGAGAGAGAGAATAACATGCATCTGGCATGACTCATGAGTTAGAGGCCCTTGTTGCTTCATGTCAACACTCTTACGTCACTGGACCAAGAGTGGAGTTAAATATTATTATGAATGTACTTCTCATATCAATCTAAATCATCATTATAATCTTCCGCTTCATTATTTCTCAAATTAAAAGGGATGCGCCGGCTCTTCCCTGTATCTTGATGATAATATTGCTTACAACACAATATTCCAATCATTATAAAGGATTATGAGAGATTATCATCCATGCAATCTATAACAAGCAAAATATGAAGCGCCTCTTGCATGCCTCTATATATACATATCTTTCCTTCTTCTGTAATGCATGATTAATGTAAAAGATCATGTCTTGTAATGGACCATAAAATCAGAAAGATATTTGTAAGTTACCTGCCAGCCTGTTTTTTCCGATCTTTTGATTTGATGCTTCAATAATTTTAACGAGGATGAAGAGACATGGGAAGTCAAGTGACCCTTGGCCCCAAGGTTGAGCCATTTTTATTTATTATGGGAATCCACACAATAGACAAGAGAATTCCGATGAGGGGTTAAGTCAACTGGGTCAGGAACGGGGAAAATTCTATCTTAGTATAACACGGAGATGACTTTATTTAGAGAGATTAAAAAAAGTAATTAAACTCTTTTATCGTATCATATAGTGTTAATAGTTTGAAAAAAAATAATAAATTTAAACACTTTTAAGTAATTAATTAATTTTTTTAATTTTTTTTAAAAATTAATTAAATCTTATATTTAAGATTATAATAAATATTATGTCTACGTCAAGTAAAGGAATTCCTTCAAAAGCAAAACAATGATAAGATCTTATTGGATGCCTATCGGATGAGAGATTATATCATGAACTCTTTCTGGAACCTAAAGTTAAGAATCTCTTTTTTGTTCTCTATTCGATTAAAAGAAGTTGGGCGAGCCTACGAATATTTAGTGAGGTTATTGAGAGGGATATTTTGGTCAATAATCTATCTAAGAATATGGTTTTCGATAGAGCATAATAGTATCATGTGATCCATATAACCGACCCTACTTAATAGGATTAAGACTTTATTATTGTTATTGTTTGGTTATGTTCTATCATTGTTACTGTTGAAATAACGACAACATTTGCTGACATAGCGCAGGAGGCCATTTAATTTTTTTTTTTAGCCAACTCTATTTTTAGCACTAAATGATAAGGGAAAATCACTAAAAACAGTTTTTTTCCCATATATCATCTAAATTTCAGAATAAATTGCTGGTTTCTTGCTTTTGTCAATTCTCATTAATTGTGACTTGCAAAACAGAATTTTTATCTATCTCTTTTAGACTTTTTTACATGTCAACAAAAGATGCCCTTGAAAAAGGTTTAGTGATAACTTACAAGAAATAAAAAACCAAACCGGATAATAAACCGATTGAGGCATGAGTTTAGGGTTTAAGGATTCAACCGGGTCGGATTGAGGATTGGACCGACCATATTAAAATATTACGATTTAATTGAAAAAAACGAAATATCTCTAAAAAAAAGTCAATTGAATCTTATATTTTTATCATAGATAGTATGTGTGAGAAATAAAATATTAAAATATATAAAAAATTAAATAGTCTAAATATTTATAGATTTAACTTTACATTTTGCCCATTACATTTAACATTTTTATTAGCCATTCCATGTTTTGGCAAAAATAGGATATTGTTTTCCAAAAATATTAAACTAATGATATAAAAGATAATTAAAAAATTAAAAAAATGATAGATAACAATAGACTTTCTACTGCATCCTTCAATGTTCTCGCTTGAAAAAAAAAAGATAATTAAAAAATCAAAAATAAATTATAGATAAGACTAAGCAATAAGACTTCTTTTCATTGTCACCCTTCACGTTTTACTAAAAGGAAAAGTAATGTCAATTTTAAATAACACTTCATACTTTCCAAGGTGTTTCAGAGGCTTAGAGCATCGAAAAAGAAATAAGGCAGTGAGTAAAAATGTTTCCTTTATTTGCTTGTAGAAATATCTTTTCCTGTACTCTCTTTTATCTTCTCACCGTCAGACTGTGAGACATTTTTTAACCAACAATTATGCAACTTTTCCGACAACTAGCAACTCTGAAGAAAAGAAGGAGAAAATGTGGTTGGTATATGGTTTACTTCTAGTTGTTGTCTATTTTCCTCCTTCATCTTTGTTATTTTCTCCCTCCCCTCATTTTTTTCAACATTGTTATTGTGGGACGTGAGGCCTAGGCAGAATAATCTTTTTCAGATCTATAAATTTTCATCTCCATCCGATTCTCTTCAATCCTTCCAAATTCCGGCTTGACCACTATCATTCCTCCCTTTTTTTTTTATGCAGAACGGTTGAATTGGTCGGTTTTCCTGGTTTAACTGGCCGATTCACTCGGTTCAACTGGCCTCAAGCCGGTTCAACCCCTTCCCCCGGTTCCTCTTCATTTCGGACCGGACTAGGGTTCGATTCCAAGTTTAATAGGTCAGACCGGCCAGTTCAATCCGGTTTTTAGTACCATGATGACTTGTGATCCTTATATCGCAAATCTTAATTTTCTACCATATCCTACTTAAAAGGAAGGTTTTAACATAATTTTTAATTCATATCATTTGCAACTGCAGATTGAAGACATGAAATGAATAAAGAATGGTGTGTGCAGAATTACAAAGAAGAAGGCATCGGAGGTTTGAGATTTTTTTTTTTTAAAAAAAATCCGATGATAATCATATGCTTTTAGCATAGAGCATCTTCCTTGATCTATATAATGTGTAAAAAATGAAAAAAGAAAAATATTTTTTGTTAGAGTTGGCCGACACCTAAGAGGGGGTGAATTGGGTATAATATTAGCTAAAGCTGAGAGTATGAAAACAATGAATTATAAATACAAAATTAATTGATCGAGTTATATATGCTGGAAATGTAAGAGAAAAGGGAAGAGAAATGACAAACAAATTTATCCTAGTTTGGTCCTCCACTTGACTTACGTCCAGTCCTCAAACTCTACTTGAGATTTGCAATTCACTATCTTCTTGTTTGAATCGAGCACAAGAGAAGCCGCTACACTTCCTCAAGTTTCTCAGGTACTTTGAGAACCTTTACATATAACAAGTTTACACCGGGCACTTGTAAAGCCTTTGTGACTCTCTCAGAGTTACTCCCCCTTACACCTATAAGGATGCAACTTTGGTGATGAGGATTTACAATGAATATTATCTTTGAAGAATAGGTAAATAATCATTGAGGCTCAAAATGTAAGACTCTCTCTATGGTTATATTACATGATTCGTTGAGAAATAGAGAGTATGAGATATTAGAATCAGAGGGTTGGCATTTAGATAATTTTCTTGTGTAAGCTCTCGTCCATCATCACTTTTAAACGCTTCTTTTATAGTTGGTGTATATTTGATGACTGTTGGAGATAATGAAGTGTCCATTGGCTTTTGAGGTAGTTTTGTTTATGTTGAGATATAGCCGTTGCACTTCTGACATAATTTTGTTTTTTGCAATCTTGTGTTTTGATCCCATCTTTGAAGCTTGTAATCTATCCTAAAATACATATGATAACTTGTAAAAGTAATTAGAGTCAATGGGTATCAATAACCATAGGTATATAATTGAATCAGAAATTATTGTTAAGATGCTCTGTTTTCTGGATCTCAAGATTACACACAAATTAAACCTTGAGGTTTGGAGCAAACCTTGAGGTTTGCATCAACTTTGTAAAACTTATCCCAATAGCAAGGTTTGAATTATAACATAAAGGTTTTGAAGAAAACTTGCTGTATTAGCAAGGTATGCTCAAACCTTGAGGCTTCTGACAAACCTTGAGGTTTGTTAACTTTTTCATGGCCAACAAGGTTTCAGATTATAACTGCAAGATTTTGATGAAAACTTGTTGAACCAATAAGGTTTGGTCAAACCTCGAGGTTATTGACCAACCTTGAGGTTAGCCCCATTTTCTCAAGACAACAAGGTTTCATCCAAACCTTGCTCCAACAGCAAGGTTTGGTGCAAGCCTTACTATTGTTGGAAGGGCCCAAAACCTCGAGGTTTCTCTCTAACCTCGAGGTTTGGGATGCACCTTGCCAATAGCAAGTTTTGGCCAAACCTTGCTCCCACAATAAGGTTTGGCATAAACCTTGTCGTTATAGCAAGAGTCCAGAAACCTCGAGGTTTTCACCCAACCTCAAAGTTTGGGCTCAACCTTGTCAACTACAAGATTTTAAGCAAACATTGACCTAATGGCGAGGTTTTGGCCAAACCTCGCTATTGGGTGAGGTTTCACAGAAACCTTACTTCCCAGCAAAAGTTTCAGCAAACACATCAGTTTTATACCTTGATTTATCTTACCATTCTAACTCCAAATCCAGCAAATTATATATCTCTAGAAATCTCTTTGAGTCCTCTTTCCAATGAAAAAATAATCATATTTAAATTCATTGTATTCTAGAATATATGAACTAAAGAATATAGATTGTTATAGACCATACGTCAAGCCACATCGTCATTTTCAAAAATACACAGTGCCCTCATATCATCTTCGTTTTTTATGATCTTGGCTTCATTGAAAATATATTTGAGTCTAGTTTCATACTCAAAAAGAATAGTCTCAATTAGAATTGTGGATTGTGAGATATGATATAAACATCAAACCTTGTATGGATTATTTGAAGCAAATTAAGCACCAACTTTGAAGAACCATATCTCTCTCATTTGAACTTGTTTCATCATGTTCTTTATATCCATGTATCACATTTTAAGTCTAGTTTCATATAAAATAAGAATCAACTTAATTGAATCTTTGGTTGAAGATATATGGCTAAAATACTGAATCTCTATTTTGCTAACTAAAAACTGAACATCCAAAATCTTCTCGAAACCTCAAGGTTTGACTCTAACCTCAAGGTTTTGCTCTAATTTTCCACTTCCCTCGAAGTTTCATCCTAACCTCAAGGTTTACCTTCTCATGTGGTCATTTTGGCTTCAATTTGAGCCATTCCAATCACGATTTGATCATAGATGCTTCCAATACTATTATATAGCCTTAAACCTTGATTTACTCATTAGATCTAGCAAGTTCTTGTTTCTTCAATCTCTTCTCTTCTTTTTCATGATTATTCCCCACAATTTAGCCCAACAAGAACTTCCTTCATTTCAAGATTTCTACTCATATATGATCTCTTCATTCTTCTCTTGATTATCTTCTAAACTTTAACTTAATATCATCTTCTTGACTAATATACATGATATTTCACATTCAACATACAGTTAGTCAATATAAGACCATAAACACATCATGTAAACTTTTTGCTCTTAATATGCCGCCCCCACATGAAGGAAAGAATGCCCCCTAATCCCTTCCACGTAGGGACATTGGGGTGACGCTACCAAAGCCCCCACCTAAAAAAGCTCCCTGCGCCTCCAAAGTCCCTTTCAAATTTATTTTCCCTCCCAAACCGACTTCATTTCAACTCCCACTTTAACAGTGACTCATTGTGTTTTTCTATTTTTTAGGATCTCGTGTATCTCATATTTCCTTCCCTTTTTCCCTATCATCTTGGTTCCTGACCACTCCCCTCTCCTTCTCCATTTATATATCCAAGCATACCCCCACTTCCATTTTTTCTTTCTTCTCATTTTCATTTGGTCAAAGATCATTCGGTTCTCATTTCCACTTCCTTTATCCCATTTCCTCTACCCATCCTATGCCAAAGATCTATGCCTACCTGACTTCCATTTCCTCCTTCGCTATTTTATTGAGTTAGCACTCATTTAGTCCTCACTTTCGCTTCCTTTAGTCTCATGTCTTCTACCTATCCCATCAATCTCAAAGATATCGTAAGTACACATTTTTTTTCCTCTGTTTTTTTTTATTTTAAAGTATTCAACCTTGTCTTTCTATTTTTTTCCTTTATTAACTTATTTTTTCAAGTAGTGTGCTTGAAGTTTCAGCTCACTCTAGTTAAACTTTTTATATACTGTAAGATCTGTTTTTTTTAAGCTTATAAATCTAATTTTATTTGTAGTTAATAGTTTAATTTTGATCTTGAAAAAATAGTTTAATTTTCTCAATGTGTTTTATATTTAATTTATTGTGACATCTAGAAAAATTATTCTCATTTTTATGTACTCAAAAATAATTGAAATAAATATAAATATTATTATATATAAGTTGTATGTGAAAACATGTAGTAGTTATAATTTTTAGCTTTTGTAGTCATAGTTATAAAGTTGCATAAGTGAAAAAATTTACGTTCTAAAGTATTGTGGACAAAATTATACAGGGTTCTAAAGGAAAAATATAAAAGAAAATATTTTTTTGAAAAAATGATTTTAGGTGGCATTTCCTTGAGAAAATGCTACATGGAATTGTTCAAATAAAAGGAAACAACTCATCAAATTGATTACATTTGTTAAAATAGGTAGACCGCATTGTCAAAACAAACATATGTACTTGTCAAAATAGTCACATTAACTTATCAAGACATCTTGAATGAGAAATAGAAACATAGAAACTCTACCTTCTCTTCTCTTTTTTAATCAAGGGGGGGCATGAGGTAATTTAATAATTAGACTTAATATCAATGAAGTCTCTAAGAACCTCTTTGATAGGAGAAATTCCAATGAGACTTTTTTTGTAAATTTTAGTGTCCTTACTAAGGTACAAAAAACCGAACCCGGCAAGGAACCAATCACGACATGGGTTCAAGGTTCAAATGGTTCAACCGGGTTAGACCAGAGGTTGAACTGGCAATTGGTCCAGCCATATTAAAATATTATAATTTAATTAACAATGATAAAATAACAATATTAATGCATATATTGTGTTCAAAATAAAACAAAGTTATGAAAATATAAAGGTACAACATATCAAAGTTCAAAAATATAACTATCACAATCACAAGTTATACATAATCCTTCCAACTAATCATCATCTAAACCTGCTTTAAGCATTTACTAAGATTTCTTCTCATACAAAGAAAGATATGCCTTAAAATTTAATGGCTTCATTGACTCTTGATTAATGATTCAAGAGGAGACGTTCCTTCAATATCACAAACAATCAGAGATATCCCAAATAAGTAAAGTTATCACTTATATAGAGAATGAGTAACCAAAATGGGGAAATTAGTATTTAGTATTCACAATATCACAGAGATTCAAAGATAACCAAAATCAATAATCGCAATGCTAATATCATAGAGAATCAGAGATAAGAACCAAAATCGGTAATCCCAATTCCAATTTGAGAATTAGAGATAAGAAATTACAACTTAAAAAATATCCAAGTTGCTGCCGTTGAGTTCAAAGGTCACCGTTGCTAGCTCGCAGTCGTCAATCGTCACACTTCCTTCTTGCAATCTTTCTTTCATCAAGTTCAAAGATCACCATTGATGTCGTCGATTAGTCCAGACTCCAGAGATCACCGTTGCTGCCTCACCGTCGTCACCTTTCCTTCTTGCCAGTTTCTCGCCTCATCACCACTTTTAGCTATTCACCATCGCCAGTCGTTGCCATAAGTGCATGTGACAAGACCATTTCTAATTAACATGTATTAAACCATCTAGCTAGATTCTTAATAGTTAACCATGATAGAATAGTTTCAAACCACAATTCCAAAAATAATATCATGGTTAAAAGAATTAAACCTCTTTATCAAACTAACTATGATAGAAAAGAGTAAAACTGAATTTAAAGGGTCTATCATGGTTATAAAAAGGATTGGTTTATCATTTTTGAAAACCTATTGATTAATCCAAAAGATTAGCACATCGAGGTCTAGGGCACAAAACACGCCCACAAACCCACTACAGAAACCCATATATAAGACTAAGGGCACAATCAGAAAATGGGGTAGAAATCCATCCCACTTGATTTGACACAACCTTCGCCTCGGGGTCAAATACAATATTTTTACCACGAATTAAAATGCAGTATAATGCAATTAACTCGGGATCGTTCTCTTACCAAAGAGCCTTAATTTTGACTTTCCTAAGTTAAACTAAGTGTTAAAAAAAATGGTTAGAAAAGGGGTTTTGAAAATGATTTTCTTTCTTAAAATTAAAATGCATAAAAGAAAATAAATAAATAAAACTAATTCTAA
>JBAGKO010000015.1:19448083-19464771 GCA_037177275.1 Acacia concinna
CCAATGCACTGCTACTCTGAAGAATGTATGTTTGAGTTGGGAAATATGATTGGTAGAACTTTAAAAGTGGATTTAAATACTCTGGCGTAAAGGCCGAAAGACACAGCAGTAAGACAATGCAAGTTCGCCTGTGTTAGCGTGGAACTTGATTTAAATAGGACGCTGCAATCTAGGATTGTAATACGACATGCCATCTATCCTGTAGAATATGAATATTTATAAATCATTTGTTTTAAGTGCGTGATGTATGGCAATACCAACAAAACTCGGGATGCTGGGGAAACAAACAGAGATATGGTCACCAACGGGAATTTTGAGGAAACCAGAGATGAGTGAATCATAAAAGAGTAATTTGTTCAGTGTCCCAAGAGTAATGCTTGACCAATCGAACAGGACATGGATGAAAGCTAAGAATACTTTACGTCCTAGACCTATGAAAGTTGAAGTAGTAAAGAAAATGCTGCCAAAAGTACAAGGGTAACAAAATAAAGTGAAATAGGAACGAGAGCAAAGTCAAGGTTCAAGGTATGACATTTTGAGGGAGTTGGAGGATCAAGTCAAATCTGGAGCAAAAAGCGAGCTGGCGGTAGTCCCTATCTCAAATAAAGGTCCAACTAAACAATGGAGGAAAAAAAGAAACCAACATGTTTTCAAAAAATCCCTGTCAAGCAGAAAATAGCGGACACCAGATGGCAATAAGAGAAGATATAGTTGGAAAGAAGCAAAATTCAAAAAAGACAACAACTGATGGAGGAAAGGGAAAACAGAAGGAAATGAGTGATGAGGCAAGCTCTAGTAAGGTAATGAAGAACGATGAAGCTGAACCGTGATTCAAACTAGGAAAAAGCCAATAATGATGAGTACCAAGAAAAGGCTAAAAGTGGGACAGAGGGAGTGGGCCTACTTCTGAAACCTCAAAAAACTGTGAGACTACACTTTAGTGGAAAGAAAATAGGCCAAGCTAGCAAGCCCAAATCAATCCCTCCAATTCTAGAGAAGAAGCAAGCGTCTAGAGGGCATCTCGTTACATTTGGGTCTCAGATGAAAGACTGTCAGATGAAAGAGTCTAAAGCAAAATTAAAAAAAATTTAAGTCTCAAGGCCATTGTAGTAGAAAACGGAATATGGGAGAGGTAGATATGAAAATTGATCCCAAAGTTACATCTAAACAAAGTGTATCTAAAGAAATGAAGATGGACTCTAGAAAAGGAACCCCCCAATCCCAGCAGGAAGGCTCACTCCCAGAATGAAGTCAAGGCTACATCGAACCTTCATGAGCTAGTCTTCGAAACTCGAGATGGGGTTAAAGATTATAGGAAAGTGGCAGATGAGCAAATAACTGAGAATGACGTTCTGGAGCTATTACCATAGTCTTCGGGTGTGTCTTCTTTTTCTTTATTTTCTCTATCTTTTTTGATCTTATGTTTATAAATATAATATGTTGGAACCATCATGGGGTAGTTAGAAAAAAAATTCCCTGGTAGAACTTAAGATGTTGTACAGGGGCAGGATGTCCAAATGCTTATTCTTCTTGAGACCCAGGTTAGTGATACTAAAGCGGATCAGATTATGAGGAAAATAGGTTTTGAGAATTGGATTCATCTAGAGGCAATAGGATATGCTAGATATTACAGGTAGTTATGTTACGTTAAGCACCCAATATATTCATGTCCAAGTCTCTTCACAAAATGATCAACAAATCTACTCTATTACTGTTGTTTATGTCGGACCTTGCCAAAGGCTTCGCCAATCACTTTGGGAAGACTTATGCCAGCTCAAAAATACTATCTCTGGGGCTTGGCTAGTTCTGGGAGATTTTAACTCCTATTTATCCAGTTTTGACAAGAATGGAGGGTCAAGGACCTCATGTAAGATCTATGGAGCAATTCAGATCCTATATTCAGCAGTCCATGTTAATACAAATGGAGTACATGGGGGAGAGATTTACTTGGTAGAGAAACATGTGAAAGGAACGAATCAATTGGCTTTTTTTCCAATTCTGAATGGAATAATCGTTTCCCTTTATCTAAGGTACACCACCTATGTAAGTATGGGGCATATCATAGGCTTATATATATGAGAGTGAATCCTGCTCAATACACTTGTAGAGTGCATCTTTCCTTTGGTTGCCAAGCAGCGTGGTTGCTAGAAGATGGCTTTATAGATGTTGTTTCTAAGTGTTGGCAAGAGGTGTGTTGAGAAAATAAAAGTGCTAGATTCACTAGTGAAGCACAACAATGGAACAATCATAGAATTGGGAATATTAGATCTTGATCAGAAGGATTGAAAGAGTGGAGAAAGCAACCATAAAGAGAGAAAACCAACATCTGGTCCAAATAGAAAGATAACTCTGGAGGAACTATAATAGAACTCTAGCTCAAGAAAGGCTTATTTGGTTCCAAAAGTCTTGATGCAACTAGCTTAAGTGGAGTGACAAAAACAGTAAATGTAACATCCTAATTTTTAACTACAAGATCTAATTAATATATGAGTGAGATTAATTATAGGAATTATAATTGATGATTTAATTACTCAAAATGTGAATAAATTTTCTAAAGAAAAAAAATAGAGAGGATGAACTAAAAATATTTATAATATCTCTCTAAAATTATTATATTACATTAGTTTAAATATTATGAAAGTTTATTTGAGCAAAACACCCAAATCTCATCCAATTATTTAAATTTTAGGAGAGAAAAAGAAATTGAAGATATATATATATATATAATAATTTATCATTATTATATAAAAATGAAAAAAGAAGCGATGGCCGCACCATATATTGGGGGGGTATTATAATACCCCTTACAAATTCCCTCCCCCAAAATTTAAAAAAAAAAAGGAACTAGAGGCGTCCTTTGGTCCTTCATCTCCAGCGGCGTAAGGGCGAGAAAGAGAAGGGAAGGGGGGAAGGGAGCAAGTGAAGGATATCTATTTGGGCCTCTAAGGTAAGAAATTTATCTTTCTCTTCTCTCATTTTCCACTTAGATTCATATTATTAATGTAGATAAATTTCAAAGCTTGTGGGATTCAAACTCTTGGAAGAGTTCTAATGTATTAGTTAGCTTTTAGTGGCTCTTATAGTGTTAGAATAATAATGGGTAAAGTTCATTTGTGCCTAAATGTTGATTTGAGAAAGTTAATATTAGGGTTTAGTTGAGAATTTTCTATGTGTGAAATGGCCTTTGTAAATATGAATTTCCATAATTTATTTTAGCTTATTGGAGGCTCTATTGATGATTAAATATATTGTATTTCAGGTTTATAAGGAAAGATAATTATTTGGAATTTTGGGTGAAACTTTATTTTTTTAGAAGGTTTGATATTTTGGAATAAATTGAAGAGATAATTGTATTTTGGTGGTTCTAATAGGTGAGAAATGATTTATGAAAGAAAGAAATATGATTCGTAATGATGATTTGAGGAAGAGTTATTTTATGGGATTTGCATTGAGGATTAAAGAGAGCCATTTGGGGATTTTAAGGTGATTGGAGGAAAGTATTATTGTTGGAAATGTTATTGAGTAAAATAGAGTTGAGAAATTTTAGGATTCATAATTTGAAAGGATAATTTGTGGAATAGATGAATTGTTGTGGTTTTCTAAGGAAAGGAGAGTGAGTCAATCAAAGGAGTTTAAGTACTTATTATTTATTATTGTATTAGTTAGTAGTCTTGTTAATTTTGTTAACATATAATTATATATTTATTGTAGAGTAAACTTGAATTTGGCTTGTTAGACTTGAATTCTCTCAATTTAGTTATTGTGTCAAGAACTTGAGGTAACTACTTTCCAATTTACCTTGTATGCTTATTGAGGTGATTATGAGTATATATTGGTATTTTCAAATGACATAAGTATATATTATATATATATTGCATATGAAAACATATATATATATATAAATATATATATATATAATTAATGTATGTTGTGAGTAAACTTTTAGTTAAGTGGGCTTAAATTGTATTTCTTGTCATTTTAATGATGCTGATGATTAGTATTAAATAATGTTGGATATGAGAATAATTATTGATGTTAAAGTTTGTGGTGTTGAGATATTGAATTGCATATTGAAGTGTGCAGGATTGTGTTAGTTAGGATTGTAGGACGTTTGATTATTTTATACCATGTTGTATAGCCACCACTATGCACACAGTGGATGGTTTTGACATTTTCAGGGCCCTTGGTATCACATTTCCTTTGGCCAGGCAAGGGTTCGCTCAAGGGATGTGACACATTTCCGTATTCAAAGGAAAAGGGAACCCATGGTCTGATATGATTTATGAAGTCTCATTATTGGAGAGCTTGGTAAAATCTTGTCATAGAGATAATTCCTATTATGTATTATAGTCTATGGGTTCTGTAAGTGGTTATAAGGAGGCTATAAGGATGGTTGAGGGAGTTTTATACATACTGAATTATTTATTGAAATGTAATTGTTACTAGAATCCTATTAATACTCTGTGTTATATAAATATATATTTTGCCCACTTAACTATCTTGTAATCATTCCCTGCATACTTGTTAAATCGGATGAGTGGTTATTGGGTCTGTGAGACTCAACCTTTGTTTATTTATTATTTCACAAGTGAGAGTTTAGGTGGTGGTTTCAAGGGGAAGGCGTTCAAGATTTGATTGACTTGTCAATCTTATATGCCTCATTTACTTACTTGAGCATAGTCTATGTATATTGCCAAACTTTAGGGCCCTTTTGATATATATTGCATATTTTGAATATTCTGCTGCATTATGGGACTTGTATTGTGGGTGGCTACTTATCTAAAGGCTAAGCTTAAATGCTTTTATGTCTGACACTAATTCAAATACTTATATATACTTATATTTTGTTATAATGGACCATAGTGATTAGATTATATTGGGGGCTTAAAATGCCCTGGCCCATTTGTGAATTGCATTAATTGTGCTATATATTGTGTCAATTAGGTGCTCAAAGTTTCTCACCATAGTAGTATTTAATGTTTTAGTTAACATGTTTGTAAATTTTAATTATACAATAATAATTAGGAAGTTGCTTTAGTAAATTCTTCCACAATAGCGCATTCATCCAATGAAAAAAGAACAGAGTTGATGTGCTTAAAAATAATAGGGGAGAATGGGTGTTTGAACAACAGGTGCTTAAAGAAATGGCTTTAGGATTCTATCAGGATTTATTCAACAGGGATTTGGATGAGCTAACGCTTATGCAAACTGGTAATACCTTCCAGATTATGACTCATGTGGATCGTACTACTCTAGCTTAACTAGTCACGACAAAAGAAATCAAAGGAGCAGTGTTTGACATTGGCCCTTTCAAAGCACTAGGATTGGCACGTTGTTTTTAATTCCATCTATTAACTACTTCAAGGCATACTCCAAAATCCCTCTTACATTGAAAGAATCAATATGACAAAGTTAGTTCTCATCCCCCAAGAGTGATACTCCTAAACAAATCAAAGACTTTAGACCAATTTTTCTATGTAACGTGAATTACAAGATCATTACGAAGATTATTACAACTTGATTAAAGAAGATTATGGAGAAAGTAGTTGGTCAGCATCAATGTAACTTTATTTCTGGGAGATAGAGCGGGATAATATAATTGTAGCACAAGAAGTCATTCATTCAATGAAGGCAAATAAGGGTCTTAATGGAGAGTTAGTGGTGAAAGTTGATTTGGATAGAACTTACGATAGACTTGAGCGGTCTTTCATCTAAGATACTCTCCACAAGTAACATCTAGATGGATGACTAATTGAAGTGATCATGGCATGCATAAGTACTTCCTCATTTAGGGTACTCTGGAATGGCAAACCAACTTATAACTTCCAGCCTTCAAGAGGTATATGCTATGGGATCCTATCTCGCCTTACATTTTCACTTGTGTATGGAAAGACTAAATCATATTATACAAGATAGTATTGATGAGGGGATGTGGAAACTTATTCAATTAAATACGAGAGGCCCTCTCATCTCACATCTTTTCTTTGCTAATGATCTACTTCTTTTTTGGGAAGCCACTTTAACCATGGTAGAAGTCATGAATCAATGACTAAGCAAATTTTGCAATGTGTCTAGGCAAAGGATTAACAATGTCAAAACCCAAATTTATTTCTCCAAGAAAGTGCATATCTCTAGAGCTTTAGCTATGAGTCAACAAATGGGGGTGAGCCTAACAAGTGATCTTGGAAAATACTTAAGCATTCCTCTACTTCATCTGAAAGCTTCCTATGTGACTTTTGCCCTAGTATTGGAGAAGACAAAAAATCATTTATCTAGATGGAAGGAAATATATCTTAATCTAGCTGGTTAGTCTACCTTGATCAAATCGGTGTAATCTGCCCTCATGTCATACTATATGCAAACAATCCTTCTCCCAAAATGCCTTCTAAATGTTATGGAAAAATGAAGCAGGAGTTTCCTTTAGGGGAAAGAAGAGCTTGGGAAGAAACTTCACCTTGTGCTATGGGATCAAATTACTAAACAAAAAGTAGAGGGTAGGCTTGGAATTAAAAATCTAGCCAGATAGAATGAAGCTTTCATCATGAAACTAGCTTGGAATCCGACTTGCAACACAAATGCCATTTGGGTCAAGTTCCTCAAAGGAAAGTACAAATGTGGAAACAATGGTTTACCTCAAATAACAAAAAAACAGCAAGCATCCCTCACTTGGAGAAGTATTTGTAAAGTATGGCCTACTTTCCTTAAAGGCCTTGGGAAAAAGATCATAAATGGTAAGACTTCCTCTTTCTGGTTTGAGAATTGGTCTGAGCTAAAGGCACCAATTTATGAGGCTATACCTCAGAGGGAGGGAAGCATTGTCAGAGATAAGTGGTGGCCGATTTTGAGGATTGGTGGGGGGAGTGGGCTTGAATAAATTGATGTCCTTTCTGCCTATTCACATTGTTGACCGAATTACTCATGCATACTTGCCGAAAGAGTAGAGAGGAGAAGATAAATTTGTATGGAAGCCTTCAAGTGATAGAACCTTTTTTGTTAATAGTACTTATTGTTTTCTTAGTGTAGGTACACATCATCATGGTCAGAATATCTAGAAACTCATATGGAGGTGGAAGGTCCCTAAGAAGATAAAGTCTTTTATGTGGCTTTTCTCTCATGGAAGAGTTCATACAGCTAAATGAAGACAAAGTAGGGGAATTAGCACAACAACTTAATGCCTGTATGGATGTGAAGCGGAGGAAGATACAATGCATCTTCTACGAGATTGTGAAAAAGCAAAGGAGATGTGGAATTATGTTGTTGCTCAACCACACTAGAATACATTTATGGATTTGCAAAGTAGATTAGGTGAAGTGGAATCTCCCACATGAAACAGGCTTGGTATATACCAAGAAAGTTTAGTGGGCTACTCTCTTTGAATATTTCTGTTGGGATATTTGGGTAGGGCAATGTAATTGCTTGTTTGGGAGCAATCAAGGGGGAGAGGCATGGGGAGCAAATAAGACTTTCTTTCGTGCATGTTTTGATCAGGAATTATTTGATCATTATAAATTTTATAGTTTAGATCCATTATGTGATGCAGGGGAGCGAAATATTGCAGAGGATTATATTCACCTGGAAGTAGATAAATCGGTACTATAGGATGGCAAAAGTGGGTGTGGAGGAGTCATTTGGGGAAAAGAGAATAGGTGGATATGTGGTTTTAGTAGTAAACTCATATCTATCCCACCTGCTATATCTATGATCATAGGGATGATTCATAGCCTAAACTTATGATGGGGGAGGGGTTACAAGAACATACACCTGCTTTTGGATTGTGTGAGGGCCATTAACATGGTCACTAAGGGGTGTGATAATAACCACCCTTTTCAAGACTGTGTTGATGAAGCTAGATTACTATTTTGTAGAGATTGACATATTGTATTTAATCATCTCTATAGGGAGGAAAATAATTAAGCTAATTACTTAGCTAAATTAGCTCATGATCTGGTAGGGAATTTTGGCATCTTTGATCAACAACCACCTTCTTTTCAGCAGGTAGTCATTGATGAAGGATAGCGGGTTTTTACTTTTTGTACGATGTCCATCTTCTTATCGAGAGGTTTATAGTTGCAGATTTGATTCAAAAAACAAAAAAAGAACTGCCTTAAATATAACAAAAAAGTTACTATTAACTCTGTGGAATAGTTTTAAGATAAAAATTAAGAAAAATCATAAATTACATTTGAGATGACACTACTTGTATATTGAATAATTATTTAACTTATAATTAATGATTTTTGAATAAAAAATAACAGGTGTTAAGAATTTATGAATAACATCACAAAGTTCCATTTCTTTATGATCATAGCTTACTTTGATATTTTGGATCGACAATATAAATGAAATGATAAAAAAAATAGAAAACAAGAAAACACACAAAAGCACGTACCTGTAAGAGTTTTCATCCACTTTCCTAATTTTTTAAAATTAAATTTATAAATTCTTTCCCTCCCTTTCCCTTCCCTCTAAATCTCTCATACCAAACAAGTTCAATGTACAGTTGCTTATGATTGTGAAATGCTTCCCCCTAATTGATTATTATGACATCGAGCATATGAAGTAAAGGGAGTTGTTGGCACATTTTTTCAAGGCAAATTAATGTTTAAAATATTATTACCAATGCTAATCTTTCTCAAAGAAGGCATGTTCCAGAGAAATGGAGAAATTCCACCAATAAATAAATGCAAAATATTTTTGTGCACTTTAGCGACACGTGATAACACATACGGAAAATAGACAAAATAATTTATCTATAAAAACAAACGACAATTTAAATGAACACAGTATAAGACAATCATGTAATCAAAAGTCTTACCTTGCAAGTTGCTATTGACGAGATATAGAACTTGGAGGTTGGTCAAATTTCCAATGTCCCTTGGGATGACTCCCGGGTTGAACATGTTATCACCCAATTGTAGATATACCAATTCCTTGCATTGATGCCAAATGGAGGGTATCTCACCAGACAAATTATTCTCATAAATAAAGAATGTTTCAAGTTTTGGAAGCCCAAAACACAAATTTGTTGGCAGATTACCAGATAAGCGATTTATTGAAAGATTAATCTCTTGTAGCACTGAATTGTTATATAATGAAGATGGTATTGGACCAGCAAGTTGATTCCCTTCAAGACTCAATATCCTGAGTTGTGAAAGATCGCCAATCTCATTTGGTATGCCCCCTTAAAATAATAAATGACAAAAAATAGCTCAATATCAACTTTCATAGTGTGGTCATTAATTTTCATAAACCAAAGTTACCATCACAAAATGATTGAGTTTTATTGCTGAAATAATTATAACCCGACATAATCAACTAACAAACTGTTATAAAACGTGTAAGTTTTTTCAAAGCGCAAGATCGTCAGTATAATCACATGCTGCACGTGCTGCAAAGTGATGGAAGAATTTGTCTATCACAACCAACAAATAAACACATATTTCTAATAATCCTAATTTTTGGGAACAAAAATTAGAACAATCATATAATCATAACTATTACCTTGCAAATTGTTGTCGTTAAGGTACAGGATTTGGAGTTTGGTAAAATTTCCAATGGCGCTTGGAATGATTCCTGAGTTGAAAGTATCATCAACCAATTGTAAATCTACCAATTCTTTGAATTGATGCCAAATAGAGGGTATCATTGCAAACAAGTCACTTTCATGGACAGAATAAGTTTTTAAATCTCAATGCACACATTTGTTGTGATACTAAAAATCTCAGGTTTCAATTTACAAGTGAACATTTTGTGAGTTATATATCGAGGTAAGCTAATAGTTCTTGAGCTCAAATATGGTTGAACTAGTCTTCATTTGGTTGCATTTAAATTTTTAATTTAATTTCTATATTTTAATGTGTAATTGATTTTTCGTACTTAGCTTAAATTTTTTTTTTGTTTATGGTAAATTATTTTTTTAAAAAAATATTACATTTGAATTTCAATTTAATTAAATAATATAGAAAATTTAAAAGTCGTAGTGAGGGAAAAAAAAAGGCACTACTCCAAACTTGTCTGTATTCAATAATAAACTTACCCTATTACACAAAGAGTTTCAAATACTATTACATTTGGTACGTTTAAGTTTATGTGAAAAACTTGCCACAAAAATAACAAAAAAGCTGCTATTAACTCTGTGGAAAAGAATTTAAGATAATTCTATAAAAAAAAGAATTTAAGATAACAAATTAATAAAATCATATATTACATTTGAGATACACGACTTGTACATTTTGATAATTATTTAATTTATAATTAATTAATTATCAATACAAAATAACAGGAGTTAAAAATTTACGAATAACATTACATAGTTCCATTTCTTTATGATCATAACTTTCTTTGATATTTTGGTTCAACAATATAAATGAACTCATGAAAATCAAAATGACATTTTAGACAATAATAATATAAACAAAACAAGGAAAAAAAATAAAAACACACAAAAGGGCATATCTGTAAAAGAGTTTCCACCCCAATATAACTCTTTTAAAGATGTACAGTTGCTTATTGATTGTGAAATGCTTCCCCTAATTTATTATTATGAACATCGAGCATTCAAAGTAAAGGTAGATGTTGGGTGGCACGTTTTTTTTTTCAGGCAAATTATTGTTTAAATCATTATTACCAATGCTAATCTTTCTCAGAGAAGGGATGTTCTAGAGAAATGGAGGAATTCCACCAATAAATAAATGCAAAGTATTTTTTAAATTATTGTTATTAGTATGACTAACTTTGCAAGTTTCACACAATCATGCAAATAATATATAAAATTTTGTAAGAAGACTAAAAATTGAGGGGAAACAATTGATTTTTGAAGAGGGGACAATTTAAAGGGAATTTGTAGCTAAGTCCCAATTAGCATACTTTATTACAATTAAGTCCCACGAAATCAACTAATTGCGCTAATGTCCCACAGGACTTGGATGAAATTATTTCGAAAAGTAAAATGACTTATTTGCCCAAATTCAATTAAAATTGATTTAGAAGGGAATTTGTGGATTAGGGCTTGCAACTCTTCATTCTCATATCACTCGATTAGCGTCACATTGATTGGTGGTTGGTGGTGTTGTAGCTGCAAGCATTGGCTTTCCATCATATGGTTGTTGCCTCTTTTAGCGTCGCATCATCTTAAGTCGTGATCCTCTTTTAACGACAAGATTCTTGTGACTCTCCATTCTCTCACTTGTTGAAATTCTGTCTTAGCGTCGCATCGTTTGGTGGTTAGTGCAGTGTTGTAGATACTAGTGTCATCCGATCATCATCTAGTGGTTGCCTATTTCTGGATTGCATCGTCTTAACTCATGATCTTCTATTAAAATTACACAGCACATTTTGATAGGTTTTGAGCAAGTTAATAACAACTTTTGAGCACCTGATGAGAAGCTTTGAGCACAGAACGACAAGTCTTTTTATTTTTCAAAAAGAAAAAGAAACATTGGAAACTTCATCCACGATAGGAACGAAGCATCGATGGGTTATTATATTGTAAGGAGTGTTAATAATTACACTAATATGACATCCAAATGTAAATCATCAAAACTATCAAAATTACATAGCACATTTTGATAGGCTTTGGGCAAGTTAATAACAACTTTTGAGCACTTGATAAGACGCTTTGTGCACAGAACGACAAGTCTTGTTCTTTTCCCAAAAAAAAGGAACATAGGAAAGTGATAAATCACTATTTTGTATGAATTATTAGGCTTAATTAATGTTTTAAATGTGAACAAATGGAAGTAGGAATGCATTCTTATGAATTAATTGAATTAAATAAATGCACAAGGGTAAATTGATCATTTTGTGTAATTGAAGGTTAAATTTGTTATTAATATGCAATTATATATTTGATCATGAGTTGACATAATTTTGGTATAGGTTTGAAGGAGAGATAAAGAGAAAATGGAGTTGAAAGTGAAGAAGACGTGATTGCAGAGGTTAAAAGTGTCCAGGGGTCATTTTGTAATTAAAAGAAGGACTTTTGTGGAAGGAAATAAAGGCACAAGCCAAAACCATGAAGAAAAGTAGAGGTGGGGTCCTATACTATAATTCTCACGGGTCAGAATGAAAATAGAAGATTTTAGAAGCAAAGTCAAATCCAAAGAGTCCTGAGCCGTTGATTGAGATTACATGGGAGTTCATCTGAACTATTTAGCTAAACGCACCGTTTCACTAAAGGCTGGTGCAATCTCTGTCGTTGGTTCATCTACGTTGATTCCATTGTATCCATTGATCATAACCCTTAGAGATTAAAATAGAAGTAGACACATGGCTTCTTCCCATCCGTCCATCGCCCACGATAGATTGAATATGGACCGTTGGATCTTCCAACCTCCTTCCTTCAACCATATCCTAACCTCGACCCGACCGTCACGTCAGAGCTGTGCGACCTGCAATATAAATCTTCCATTCCCAACGTGATTGAAGTGTTTTAATCCATTCCTCACGCCCATATTAGATCAACTGAGTAAGAGAGACAGAGAGATTGGAGGTGGTTTTGTGGTTTGAGGCCGCCGGAAGAGAGAGATCAAGCCTAGATTATGACGATGCTTCTGGTGATGCCCCAACGACCTTCTTCTTCCATTTCTTCCATGTTTTCGAGATATGTTTAACTTTTTCCATGTAATGTGAAGTAGGTTTGAGCTCTTTGAATGTATTTTGACGTTAAACACTTCTGTTCACATATGTTTTTATTGATTATTGGTGATTTCCAATGAGCTTTATTATAGAGGTTGTCTCTGGACATATTTTGATGTAATTTGTGGTTCAATGATATTTGACATGGATTTAGAGTATTTCATGGCTGAATAGACCTAGATCTAGGTGTTTGAAAGCATGAGAGAATTAATCAATGGCTAATTCGATTGATTTGGTTTGTCTTGCCATTTTGGATTATGTTCTGCATCTCTTTTATGTCCAGATATGTGAATCCAGATGTGTTTAAATATTTTGAGGATGGAGCAATGATAATCTATGGATAAATTACATGGAGAATACTTGTGTGTGAATTGTTACTTGTGCTCAAAATAGTTTGCTTGTACACTTAAATCGATCTTGCTTGGCATCTTTAATTTCAGTAGTTTAGTAAGAGTCAGTAATAAATTACAATGTAGTATGAATCAATGGTATTTGTTAATTAATTAGCTTAGCAATTAAACTTAATAAGAAGTAGAAAAATCAAAATAAAGAGTGATAGAAAGCCATGAGTGGGAGAATGACCTAGGTTACAGTTTAATCTAGTTTTTAATTGAATATTAGGCTAATAAAATAGCTTATTAGAAAGTTTATCTGCGACAGGAACGAAGCATCGATAGAGTATTATATTGTGAGAAGTGTTAATGATTATAATAATATATGACTTCTGAATGTAAACAATGAAAACCATTAAAATTATGCAGCATATTTTGACAAGTTCTGGGCAAGTTAATAATAACTTTTGAGCATCTGATGACACATTTTAATTGAATTTGGGCAAATTAGTCATTTTGCTTTTCAAAATAATTGCATCCAAGTCTCTTGGGACATCATCGCAATTAGGTGATTTTGTGGGACCTAAGTGCAATAAAGTTTGTGAATTGGGACTTAGCCGCAATTTTCCCCAATTTAAATGGGACTCATAATTGGACAAACAAAAGAAAAGAAAACATAGCATGGAAAAGTTGATTGTGTTAATAGAAAATTGTATACAAGAATTCATATACTGTTAAAGAAATTTTTGTTGAAAATATGGAAATCATAGGGTTAAGGTGCAAAACAACACATGTGATTCCTCCTAAAGTGCACCTAACACCAAATATTTTTTTAAGGGGCAAAATTAACTATGAACTTTTCAAATAGGCGCCAAAATACATATTGACCATTAATTGACAGTTTGTTTGAATTGTTTCTAAGGGTTAAGGTGCTAAGATACACATGAGAGTTTTCTCAAAAGTGTGCTCAACCCAAATGCTTTTAATTTTTTAGGGGATAGAAGTAACTATAGACTTCCAAAATATGCGCAAAAATACATATTAACTGTTAGTTTGAATTTTTTAAATGAAAATGCTGACATGAAGGATGATGTGGATGATTCCTGAAAGAATAATTTGCTGAATGGTCAAAAGAAATTAGTTCCCACCCAACCCATCCTCTCCTCTCCCTCTCTCTTCTGAAAGAAGTGATGTGGTGGAAATAAAGGGGTCAATAGAAATTAATTTTCCTTGTCTAGTCAACAAATTATTATTCCAAGTGTGACAAATACTTACATACTTTAGTAGTACCACGTCATATGAACTCTATTCAATAACAACATAATAGCTCAAATTTTAATCCTACATGGATGATGACTTATAAAAAAATTCAAAATTTATCTTGTTTTCTTTTAAAAAAATCATAATTTTTTTAAAAAAAGTAAAATAAAATGATCTACAAATATTTTTCTTAAAAATAAGATAAAATTTGATTTTTTCATGAGTTATCAGCCAACTAGGAGTAAAATGTTATGAGTTGTTACATTTTTAGACAAGCAGTCAACTAATGATCAATGTGTATTTTTACACATATTTTGGATGTCCATAGTTACTTTTACCCCTAAAATAACATTTGTGTTGAATGCACTTTAGGGAATATCTTGTGTATTTTTTTCACCTAAACCATTAGAAAATTAAACAAATGGTCAACTAATGACCAATGCGTATTTTGGACCTATTTTAGAAGTTCATAGTCATTTTTGCTCCTAAAAAATGCATTTGGTGTTGTGCGCACCTTTGAGAAATCAATTGTGTATTTTTGCACCTTAACTAGAAATATTATAAATAAGAATAAATAATAGCTACAAATTTTATTAAAGGATAAAATTAACAGATGAGTAAATTAAGCGTATACCTCTAATAGAGTTGTATTGCAGATATAATTCTTCCAGCAATGCCCCATTGTCAATTGATATGGGAAGAAAACCATTCAGACTATTGTTTCTTAGAGATACCCATTTTAAGGATTGTATGTTGAAGAGAGGTGATGGGATTTCACTTGTTTAAATATTAAAATAAAATTGATCTTTGAAACCAAAACTAATCTAGGCGTCACTAAAACAACAAAAATAAAATAAAACATAGATTATGAAAAAAAAAACAAAGAAAGCATTATGAAATCACATGAGTTGATTGCCATCATCTGGGAATTTTTTAAAAAACATTATAAGAATGGTAAAGAGGAACCAAATGTAGGGGAAAGAGGATACTCACAGATTTTTTTCCCCCTGTTTCGTATTATTTTTAATGTCATCAATTTATCGAATCAGTAAAATAATACCTTTCGACCTTCTATGATATATTTATGGGAGATTTCATATAAAGGATCAAGAGTAAATAATATTTATTAGAAATGACCATAAAACCGAAATTATTTTAAATGACAAAACATCATAATAAAAATTTAAAATGACTGAATTGTGCCAACAAAACTTTCTATATTATCTCTTATATTCATAATTAAAAAATTACTAAAACTAAAACTTCCTGTCATTCAAATGTGATATGATCATATCTAATTTTTTATTTTTCACCAAATTCTAAATTCATATAATCAATATATCATCAAGAAGTTACACAATTTATATTTTCAACGTGGATATCAATTAAGCTTTAGTAAAAATTAATTAAGCTCTTTTTATAAAAATAAAAGCATCATTTCTTTTTTTTTTCAGGATATAGTACATTATTTATTTTTAAATTTTGTTAACATTAAATAAAATTTTTCACCCATATAAATTTGTTCTGGAATAAAATAAATGATATAAATATATTGGTTTAACATATAAAATAAATTATAAAATACATTGAGTTTTACTAAAATTATATAATTTTATTTGAATTTGAATTTTTATGATTTAAGAAATTATAATTTTGAAAGAAATTGAAGAATCAGTAATTTTTGCAATTTGTAAAAAATGAAAATTGAGTACATTTTTATTTAATTTTTGAAATTTAGAATTTTTTTATTTTTAAAAGTAAGATACATGAGAGAATGTAGGAGGGAATACAGAAATTTTGCTAGCGATATTTCTGTATTTTTAATTTTATATTTTTATATTTGGTCCTTCTAAATAATTACAATTTTTATGGTCCTTTTTAATAAATATCTTTTCCTCTACATCATTCATTATAATTTTCCCTATATTTGTTCTACCATAAGAGTATAACTCAAATAGGAGTGTAACTCATGCTTGAGAGTTACAGTTTCTTAAGTGAGAAAAAGCCGACATTTGAAATCTTATGTTCCACTCCGTTAATCCTTCAATGCCACGGCTAATCCATTGTTTTTTTTTTTTGAGAGTATTTAGGAGGTAGAAGCTTACCTATTTCATAAATTCATATCAACCCTAAAGTAATTTTATTCATTTTCAGTCCAATTATTTTAGGCCTCTTGGTATGTTTCATAATCAAATTTGTCTAATTATGTTTATCTTCTAGGCCTAAATCCGATTTCAACATACCTGCAGGAGGTGTCTTTGTGTGGTGACAACTTCCTCAGAGTTTGGAGTTTCCATGGACAGAGTTAGAATCGGTGCTTGGCAGAGCTGATTTCATTATAACCACGCGTGGCTTCTTCTTTTGGCGGTTTTTGTTGTGTTGTAGGGTGTTTTGGGTGGGTTTTTTTTTTTCTTTTTCGGGGGGGGGGGGGGGGGGGGGGTTCTTCCCTTTTTCCCTTTT
>JBAGKO010000015.1:19469363-19480592 GCA_037177275.1 Acacia concinna
TTTAATCATTCTCTGTTGAGTTTTTGTCATCGCCCCTCATTTGTCCTTTCCAAAATTCGAGTCACTTTTCTGGGTTTCTCATGTTTGCAGGGTATTTATCTGTCTTTCTCCCTATTTCCTAAATTGAAAAATCCAATAGGAATTTATCATTTCCCTTGTTCAACAAATTTTTAAGAGTTTTTATAATTCATATTGTATTTTTTTTATCATTTTTTTAATATTTTTTACTTTTTATTCATTTATTTATTTATTTAGTGTCTCAGCCTCCGGTGAACATATCACCAATGAATAATCTGTCCCCCACGCAGGTAGAGGACATGCAGCACAAAGGCACATTGGCCAGTAGCCACACTTTGTAAGCACCGAACTCATATCACACATAAAAGATTCTCCCTTCAATTTCTCCATCACAATTCACAGATTTCACATTCCTTCTTCTTCTTCTTCGCTGAGCAAGCTCTGCTCTTGCTCTTGCTCTTGCTCTGCAAATGGAGAGCCATGCTTTGCTCTCGCTCTCCACCTCTACATCCTTCTCTCTCTCCTCTCGCACCTCCTTGCTCCGCCAACGTTCTCGCTCCATTTCGAATGCTCAATTCTCTCTTCCACCTGACCGAACTTTCCAATCTCATTCACTCCCATCTCTCCGATCATCTGTCTCCCGTTTCTCTGTCTCCCTTCCTTCCAAATCTTCCTTCTCTATCAGTCCTACCCGTAAGCCTCACATAGCCCACAAGCCAATTCAAGCTTCTGCTTCTTCCTCGTCTTCTCCGCCACCACCCCCACCTGCTACACAAGGCGCCAAGCTCATTCCCCTGATTATTTCCGTCGGTATAGGTCTTGCTGTCCGCTTCTTAGTTCCCAGGCCAGTTGAAGTCACTGCTCAGGCGTGGCAATTGCTGTCAATTTTCTTGTCTACTATTGCGGGATTGGTTTTGAGTCCATTGCCTGTAGGGGCCTGGGCCTTTTTGGGGCTGACGGTTTCCATTGTCACCAAAACTCTGACTTTCTCGGCGGCTTTCAGCGCCTTCACGAACGAGGTGATCTGGCTGATTGTGATCTCGTTCTTCTTTGCTCGTGGATTCGTGAAGACTGGATTGGGGGATAGGATCGCCACGTACTTCGTGAAGTGGTTGGGGAAGAGTACGTTGGGACTGTCTTATGGGTTGACGTTCAGCGAGGTGCTGATTGCGCCGGCGATGCCGAGCACCACTGCGAGGGCGGGCGGGGTGTTCTTGCCGATTATTAAATCACTGTCGCTTTCGGCCGGCAGCCAGCCGGATCACCCTTCGGCTAAGAAGCTGGGTTCCTACCTCGTTCAGACACAATTTCAGGTTGGTTTTCAGTTTTCTTAAATCTAGCTGAAGAAAAGTCTTTATCAGCGATAAGTAGTGTAGATTTTTGGTTTTGGTACTGAGCATAAAATAATGCCACCATAAATCTGATTGGCCAGAAATGAGTGTTTTGCTCTTGTGATGCATTATTTAATCTACACGCCTATCTCTTATGAATTTAATAGTGGTGTCACTTTAATATTAACATTAACTGTAAAATATGAAGAACTACGGTGATCATGGTTGGGTTCTTTCTGCAGTTCTTCGTCAGTTTCCCAGCTTCGATCAAGCTCGAGCTCTAAACTGCTTTTTTGAAGCTACAAGGGAAACAAAAAGATTAAGATTTATCCCCTGAATTTTTTTTGAAATGACTTTTTTTTAAAAAAAATTTTGGTGAGTCCTAATTTTGGACAAGGAAAAACTCAAAAAAGGGTTGACATTTGAGATTTATGAACTTTAGTTGGGCGGCTGGACCATTGGGGTCTGACTTCAGAAGATTTCCTGAGTTGTTCATTTATTTTACAATTTGGCAGTTCTCCAAAAAACTTAGGAGCTTCTTTTTGTTGGATGATTTTACATTTACGTTTTGGATTATTTGTTTTCGCTCGTTCCTTTACCTAATGTGTTGTTGCATCATGTATGTCTATTATAGTTGGGCTTTATTACTAAAACTGATCATTGTAGGTTCTGATGTTACTAGCTTCTTACCTTCCTGAGTGTTACTTATTTGAACATTGTATTATGCTATAAGGAAGTAACTTTTGCATTGGCATTGTGATCTGTGACAGTCTGCTGGTAATTCTAGTGCTCTTTTCCTGACTGCTGCAGCTCAGAACTTGCTGTGTATCAAATTAGCGGAGGAGCTGGGGGTGATAATTTCCAGCCCTTGGGTTTCATGGTTTAAGGCAGCTAGTTTACCTGCATTGATTTCTCTTCTTGCGACACCATTGATTTTATACAAACTTTATCCACCTGAAATTAAGGATACACCAGAAGCACCAGCCATGGCTGCAAAGAAATTGGAAAGTATGGGTCCCGTCACGCAAAATGAATGGATTATGGTCGGTACAATGCTTCTTGCGGTCTCTTTATGGATCTTTGGGTGAGTCATGTGGTTCATATAATGCCAATCGATTAAACTTACCTCTCTGTATTTATGTGTTGACTTGGTGGAGTTTAATCTAATGGAAATACTGAAAATACATTACTTTTAAACAGAAAAGCAAAATATAATATAATTTTTCTTGGCCATCTAGTTTCTAGACCCCATTCTTCTTGTTGCTGAAGTTGTAATAGTGTTTAACATTCAACTAATTCTTATTAGATAGCATTATAGTAGTAGTCAAGCTGCTGTACATCTTCATCGTACTCTTTTTCATATCGAGAAATTTATCCTATTAATTTTTCTTGGTGATACAGAGACACCATTGGCATTGCAAGTGCCGTGGCTGCAATGATGGGATTGTCATTACTCCTTGTTCTAGGAGTCCTTGACTGGAATGACTGCTTGAATGAAAAGTCCGCATGGGATACCTTGGCTTGGTTCGCCATTCTAGTAGGCATGGCCGGTCAGTTGACAAATCTCGGCATCGTGACCTGGATGTCTGCTTGTGTGGCCAACTCCCTTCAGTCTTTTTCCTTAAGCTGGCCTGCTTCTCTAGTAGTTCTTCAGGCAGCTTATTTCTTCATCCACTACCTTTTTGCAAGTCAGACCGGACATGTGGGGGCTTTGTTTTCTGCATTTCTGGCGATGCACAGAGCAGCTGGTGTACCTAGTGTTTTGGCTGCACTTCTACTAGGTTATAACACTAATCTTTTTGGTGCAATAACACACTATAGTAGTGGTCAAGCTGCTGTATACTATGGAGGTATGCCCCTTACTCTAATGTCTTTTTTGGCAAATTCAATCCTGTAATTTCTGGTTCCAGTATGTGTTTCAGAGGATATGGAGAGGATGGGAAGGAAGGTATGAAACCATTTATATGTGTGGAATTTATTAAAAAGGAGGCAGGATGATAAAGGACTTTTAATTGAACTTTGAAAGTCTTATGGGAATTTTATAATGGGTGGAAAGAATATTAGATCTTTAAAAGTACGTACCCAAATATATCTTTGAAGTGGGGCTGAGTATTCATTAATCTCTTGTAATTCTAGTGGCAACATGTAAGATATTTCTCATAGAACCCTTTTACACTGTCATTGAAAACATATGTCCAACAATTGCGGCCGATGATATCTTAATTCTTATCCATGAATATGATTCTAGTTGCTACACATAACCTTGAGATTGTCTGGGAGGGGTTGTCTGATATTCATTATGGCACTTTTACTGTTTACCATTTATACAATAAGCTCAGCAATGGGGGCTGATGATGCCTTACTTTTTTTTTTTTTTGGACAGCTGGCTATGTAGATCTTCCTGATATATTCAAAATGGGTTTAGTTATGGCATTTATTAATGCTATCATCTGGGGAGTAGTAGGCTCTTTCTGGTGGAAATTTTTGGGCTTGTATTGATGCTTCATTTCCATGCCAGAAAAGAGAACTAAAGTTTTCCAATGCAACGTGACTTCCTTCTTCCCGGCCGAAAGCAACAGTCTTCTGAGGAGACAGCTGAGTTAAGCATGCTTTCATTTGTTATTAACAAGTTAGTTTTAGGATTTTATTGATCCTTAAGCATATATACAGTCATGCATGAATAATATTTTTGGTGGGACTATAAGTTATAGATTTGAAATATATCATCATCCGCTGTCTTTGTGGAGGTTTGCAAGGTTGGCTTATAGTTAGCATTCTTGTTTTCAATATTGTGATTGTGGCCTGTGAGTATCTTTGAAGCACCCACAAGGAATCAATTTTACCTTGTGATATTGAAGCGAATATCCAATTATAAGGCTTCATTGTTGTTGTAATGAAAGTGATCTTGATATCTTGAAGGTAAAAAAGGTGAAAGGTTTATCTGTTGGTTTAAATTTGAATTGCAGTCATAAGATTGAGTGTCTGATTTAGTTTCAAAAATCTACCCTAAAGTGGAACAAGAAATGCCAGTCACATGGATAGACACATTCCAGTTACTTTCACAAACACATGCTTTTTTCCCCCTATTCATTCTCCAAAATGAAGCTTAAGCAATATTTATATCATCAAGAAGTTAGCAAGATTAGAAAAAATTGCTCAAGAACAAAATCATCATTCAACTACCAGCCCAGATCTCTCAATACAAGCCTACAACTGCACTCCATATGATAACAAGTAGGCTAAAACTGCACTCCATATGATAACAAGTAGGCTAAAACTGCAAACAGAACTTGAGGATAAAAATTTGACTAAGCATCTATCTATGTATTCATGGTTACAGAAAGGATATGCCCTTTCATCTTCAGTGTTGAAGTGGTGGTGTTAACCAGTGTAAATACAGTCTTGTGTTGGAGTGAAAACTGCACAATCAACACAGGAGTGATACTTTTGTGATTTGATCTTCACTTAACTTAGAATCTGTTCTTGCATCTTGGCTTTCAGCCTTCTATGATGCTAATGTCAGAGGATGCATTGATTCCCAGTTTGTCTAGTATCATCCTCTCCTGTTTGGCATCTATATTTATGGGCAGTTAAGAATTTGTATCTGGTTGAAGCAAAGTAAATTACAATATGATACGGAACTCTCACCATGCATTTTACTGATCCTTGCATAAGCAACATTGAGTATATTGTTCTCTCTCCAGCAATTCCAGTGATGATGGTGGGTTAAAGCCATTATTAGATGCATATATACAAATAAATGATTGACTTGTACCTCCATTTTGTCACAATGATTCCTCAAAATCTTAGCATGCCACAATAATAATATTCGAACTACTGAGAAATTAGTCATTAAAAGAATACCATTACCAGGTCGTAATTAGAAAGGGTAAAAAAAGAAACTCTATCAAGCAGACTAATATTAGCAGGCTTTCTTCTTTTTTTCTTTTGGGTCATATGTGTGCACTCCTAAATTGTTCTATCAGCTAAGGTTCCTATGCAAACCAACACAAAAACTGAACCTACAACTTCCAGCATTCAAATTGATAAACCACACGCATCCATAAGCTGTAAAACCACAATCTCTGCTCCCTCAGAGTCTTCAAAGCAGCTGAATATTTCTCAACATAGGCAAAG
The DNA here is from genome assembly GCA_037177275.1 of Acacia concinna. Taxonomy (NCBI): domain Eukaryota; kingdom Viridiplantae; phylum Streptophyta; class Magnoliopsida; order Fabales; family Fabaceae; genus Acacia; species Acacia concinna. The sequence continues at coordinate 19,474,850 of JBAGKO010000015.1, forward strand.
TAAATACTAGCTAAAAAGAACACATCAACTTAGGAGTGTGAAGAACACTGTTAATTACTTATTCAAATTTTTCTTTTTGGGCAAGTCTATCCAATTTTATTTTATAACATTAAAATTATAAATTATATGAAACTATTTTGCAAAGAGAGCTAGCAAGGATACATTCCTCGTCTGGGTTTTCGGTAAAATTGGAATGCAGAGCATTACCAATGCAATCCACTATAGCAGAGGTGGTCATTGAAGATTCTACACATAAAATGGCTGTGATGGCATCTAATCGAGTCACCTCATTTCTGAACATCAACCTTGCATGGGCTGTGACATTTAAGGAGTCAAAGCATGAGAGGGAAAAGAGAAGTTCACAAGTTGAGTTTCACTTTTGTGTCAGTACTCAATAACATACCCTGAGCTAGGCGAACCAAGCTTTCCAGCATGCGAACAGTTGTCCTAGCTACATCGCAACTAATTAAACCAACAAAAATTGATTAAAGCAATAAACTCTCTTTTTTCAAAATGTCTTTACTTCAAACCTGCATTATGAGTTGCAGATTTCCTTTGCAGTTGATAATAACTGGAGATGACTGTCTCAGCCTCTCTTGTAAGGCCTGGTTTGAAGGTTTCTTTAACGTAGTGAACATACCTGTAGGTTTTTTCATTATTATAAACTACCAAGCATCTCTTATATGTCAATATTTAGATTACAAAGTGCAAATGAGAATAAGATTTCATTTGAAATACAGTCAATTTTCATATTTCACACTATTTGATGACTTCTGTTTCTCTGACATGGTTCGACATAATAGCTTCAATAATACTTTCTGGAATTGGTTTGAAGCCACCATATCTCATATCGAAGTTGAAAATAAAGTACAAGGTTGCGTTCACATGGGAAAAATGGATTTTCGAGATGCACTCAACAATCAACAAAAGACGTTATTAGCATCTTAGCGTGAGACATCATGCGTTTTGTAACAATGTTTTCTTTTGGTGTCACGTATTTTGAAAGATACTTTACCTCTTGAGCGTAGAAAGAGGCCAGATATTTGCTAGATCTTCATCTTGACAAGTTCCATCTGGTTCTGCCTGGATACCAGTTTCCAAGTAAGTATTAAATTTCATAATCATATTAAGTTGTATGCATAATGCTTAGATTCATATTACCTCATTAAGAATATGAGATGAAACTACCGCATCCCATTCAGGATTCTTTGAATCCAAGAGCACAAGGACTATATCAAACCTGCTTAATAAAGGACCAGACAGTGTTGTGTTGACAGATAAAGCTATCTTGTGTTAAGAAAGACAATCACTAAATTGCATGCAGAAGCATAACCCAGGATTGAATAGAAGTATATGCTAAGTTTTATATCCCTTCATTTCTAAGTAATTCAAAAGAGTAACTGCGCCAATAATTTGGCTTCAATTCAAAATAATTTTGAACTAATAAATAGTCCGGTTGAAGTGATACGTTGATCAGGATCATAATGTCCCTTAGGATTGGTAGCACCGAACACTGTTGTTCTAGTGCTGAGTGTTGTTACAAGACCAGCCTGGCCAAAGCAAGGCGGAGAAAGAGTCAGAGAAATTAATCAGTAGCCATAGTTTTCAAAAACTTTTGATGTGTATAGCCATCAAGCATTGTAATAGATGATTAAATGGTACTTGAACAATGTAAATGGCCGAATTTATTATGCATGTAACCAAAACTTGTACCTTGGCAACACTTATGGTCTGCTGCTCCATGGCTTCATGTATGGTTGCTCTGTCATGTTCCCTCATACTGGCAAACAAAATCGAACTTAGTTTCATAATAAAAGCCAGAATTCCAGGGAATATAATATCATCTGATTTTAAGGTCGTTGGAGTTCGAACTTATTGCTAAAAGCATCAGATGAGAACCACCACCAGCCTGCTTGGATTAATGAAGTTGTAAAGTGTTATCAGCGCATAAAAGGCATTATGAATCATTGTCATAGGAACTGTTGCCTACGCATAACCATTATGGCCAAAGAACCATTTTAAGAAGTGTTAATTCATTTCAACAAAGAACCCTCCAAGATAAGCATTGACCCTTGAGAACCAAAACAATAATTTTAAACAGTGACTCAATCATCAAGAAACCAAGGGCACTGCCACATAAGTAAAGAAAAAGTCTGGCATGCTTCCGCTGAATAAAAAATTTACCTATCAAATTCATCTATGCAACACAACCCCCCATCTGCCAGAACAAGGGCTCCAGCTTCCAACATCCATTCTCCTAGACATTCAATAAAAGTATCCATGCAATGAATAAAGTATGCTAGTCTACTATTAAGATTTATTCATACTAAAATTTGTATTCCAGTAAATTGGATGAGTTTTATGTATTATACAACCGAAGTCCACGTTGTTGATGGCTTACAACTTCAAATCATTTAATGTAATACTTGTTATTGAAAGATCATAAACAACATGAGACAAGTTTTCACTGGCTACTTGCGCACAGTATTGCCATATAAAGAAAATCCTAACATCTTAACCATGATAACAAGCTGTAACTTGGAGCATAAACACACTGAATGACATGGAGAACTTCACCAGAATAATTGACACTCATAAGGAATGGAAACAAATATTGGAACAAATTCCAACATAAGTTGGATAAGCTTTAAGAAAAATGACCTCCATCCTTCACTGCAGTAACAGTCAATCCAGCACTGGTGCTTCCCATGCCAGTGGTGACTACAGATCTATTGCTCAACTTTGCTGCAAATTTTAAAAACTGAGATTTCCCAGTGCCTACAGAATTAAAAAATCATGGCGATCAGTGAGAGAGAGATTTCGGATTAAGATTTTTGTTGTAATTTCATAATGAGTATTGACCAGGAAAGTGAAAGGTAGAACTAAATTATTAATAGTAAACTAACAAATAACAGCACATGACATATAGCAAATTCAAGTCCGAGAACAGTTGTTTGGAGGAAAAAAAATCATCCAATTTTTACAGCAATCTCATTGCATGACATTAAATCACTTTGATGCCACAGAAACTTGCAATTTGATGTGTTTGCAGGAAAAAAATACTAGTTAGTTGAAAAGACTAATAATTCATAACAGCAATAACAATAACAATAACAATAACAATAGCAATGATGATAGTAGTGATGGATATCATACCAGGATCACCAACCAAGAGTAAGTGGGGTTCCCCTCGTACCTTTGTTCCAGAAGCATGGACATGTTGCACACCTCCTATAAGTGTTAATGCAGCTAAATGGAAAAACAAAATAAATGAATACATTGCACTTCCATACAATAGCTCCATGTCAGTAGGGAATACGCTGACAGCAGATGCTAAAATTGTTATTTCGTACATATTACCATTTCACCATCATTATGGATAATCTAAACTTGTAGTTCTTCTCACTCTCGTTAAATTTACACTTGCCACCATGCATCATCCACCTTCCATCTTCTGTCCAAATTTCTTTGATACCCGCGACTTAGTCTTGAAAATAAGCTTAAGGGTAATCACATCAAGGTATACTATTGTAGCTATATTTCATGAATACAACCCACCATAATAAAATGGAAGGGGTACCTCAAAAATCCTGGATGAAGATATATTTCTCAAGTACATCACATCAAGGGATCCCATTGTAGATGTAGTATTTCATAAGGATTTTTTTTTTAAAAGATGAATATGTGATTTAAATATTTGCCACAATTTACCTGCCAGCTTGACAGTGAAGAGTCCAAATACTTGTGGGCAAATTCCTCGTAAAATAGCATTCCTCCCTGGATCAATTTGAAACAGCAATTAAGTTCATATCTAAAACGTAATTCAGAAACTCCCAGTAACCTTTTATTGCAGTGAACATAATTTAAGGGCGTGGAGGGCAAACATGTTTTGGCTACTCCGTAATCGGCAGTTTTATTGTTGATGGACAAAATAAAATAATATTGGCAGAAATATTCTGCATAGGTTTATAGGAAAAAAATAGTTATAGACCAAACAAAGTTTTGGCAACCAAAATACCACCTTTCAAAGGACAATCCTTAAAATGGATCCAGAACTGTTTGAATTTCATAAGAACATCATCAGGAATATCAATTTCTGACTTCAGTTCATTTGTTCTCCTGGATTCAAAGAGAGAAGCAGATTTGTTAATGACTAAGCAGTTTATTTTTTTAAGATGAAAAATCAATTTAAGATAAGAGAGAAACAAAAATGATGAAGAAATAAAGGATAAGAAATCCACCTCAAACAAAAAGAAAAAAGAACAAAAGTAAACAATTTAACTCTTCATCTCAAGAGAGCATTCCAATACCCTTAAAGATGCACAAGAGACTACACCCTAATTATTCAAACCCATCGAGGACATAACATAATCCTCTCTTAAAGAATTTATGGTAGAAGAAACCTCTAACTTAAAACTCATGCTGAGGTTGATATTTCAACCTTGTATATCATTTGATAGTTGATATATAATGCAACAAGGCTTAGGACTATGTAATTATAGATTTTTGTACTTGACTGAAGATAATAGCATTACTGATAAATCCCAAATACTATGAAGTTTTATCTTTTAATCTTTCATCATCAAACACAGTAAAAAAATCTCTCTTCACCTAACACGGTTGGCTATCAGTACAGGATCGAGGTCACAGCGCACGTCTTTGACTTCTGATGACCATTTTGCTGTCAACACGCCAGACACAATTACATCATCTGCAAGATAAAAAATAAGTAAAGGTCCTTCTTTCAATGGAAGGCAAGATATTTAACAAAATCCAGTATTATTACCGCATTCATGAGTTCAAAATGAAATTCTAGTTATATATTTCTTTTCTTAGAACCAGGTAGAATCACTTATCAATGTTCTCTTGTACTCCTGCTTTATCTTATAATTGAGCATCAATCTTTTAGACAACTGCTGCTCAGAAGTTTACAACTACTAAGCGACAAAAGTAAATTTTTTCCAATTGTTTTAATCATTTATCCTGTCATAGATCATCTAATCATATAGCGCATTAAAATCTTTACATTGCAACCCTGTATCAGAAAATATGCCTTTCTATGGTTAATCAAGGTTCCTTTGAATAAAGTTCTCTCTTGTATGTAATACAATCATTTTCAAGAGAATGAAAAATTTAGTATGAGAACAAAAAATGTAGATACCTCCAGCTTTAACGATGTCGACAAGGTCATCCTTCAAGATGACAAGAATTGAACGAGGAATAACCCCAACACCAAGAACTTGTGTGCTTTCTTGGATTTTTATCTCTTGATAATCATGGCATACTATAGTATTATCTACATACTGGAATTTTGTTCCTCCACAGGGCTTAGACCCCTGCCAATATGAACAACAACAAATAACAAACATTTCTTCAGGGAAAAATGGAGGGAAATAAACAATAACAATAGAATACCCAAATAAAAGAACTTCAAATTTAATTAAGGTCAGATAGCAGTAATAAACCAAGAAAAATTGAATGAATGAATGTATTCATTGAAAGCATATGTCACACTACAACCTTTTTTATTTTTTTTTTGGATTTCTCCCCCTGGTGTCCCACACCCTTCGGGTGTAAACTAATCCGGAGTCGCCCCAGGGGTGGGACTTCCCAAGGATCGAGCCCAGGTGCGGCGGGTACATGGCGCCTTGCCTTCCCCTTGTCAACTGATATGATATTGTAATCTGGATCTAGCTAGAGATTTAATTGTTAGGGATTTAATTGTTTTAATTGCTGATGTGGC
>JBAGKO010000015.1:19489038-19501505 GCA_037177275.1 Acacia concinna
TTGGTATTTATTATGCAATTTTATTATAAAAATAATTTATATCACATCACAACCCTTACATGAAATTATTATAAAAGTCAATGCCCTTGTTGTCATTTCACTGTAGAAAAAGTTATTCTGGTAAAATTTATTCAAACACTCTCATTTTTTCAAAATCAACTTTTTTACAAAAGTCCTTTTCAAAAGGCATTCTGAAACAAGCCATTATGCATCAAAAGCCCTTCTCAAAAACTGTATTCAAATGGGTTCTGAATACGAAATCAAATAAATATAGGGGTTAATATAACTTTTTTTCCTTCAAGTTTAATTCAATTTTAATTTTATTCCCTTCAATTTAAAATATGTGGTTTGGTCTTTAAATTTATTGTGTTTATAATAATTAGTCCTTGATATCTAAAAATGACTTGTTCCTGCCTATGACGTTATTAATTCATCACGTGACACTAATATAGTTAAAATACCTTATGTAACATGCTTATTATTTTTATTTTTTTTGCCAAAATATGACATGCTTATTAGGACATATGACAAATGACATTATTTGGTTTAATTATAATGGTATAGGAAATGACTTGGTTTTCTTATTTTCTTTTTAAATGAAATGTTAAGATTATAATTAATCAAAATATTGTCATTTAATATGTCATATGTCCTAATAAGCATATCACATAAGATACTTTAATAGTGTTGTACTATGTATATGAATTAACACCATCAAAAGAAGGACATGTCAATTATCCTAATAAGTATGCCACATAAGTTACTTTAATAGTGTTAATGTCACATCAACTTAATTAACATCGTTGAAGTAAGGATTAAATCATTTTCAAACTTGAGGAACTAAAACCATATATTTCAAACTTGAGAGGCTAAAATCAAAATTGGGTAAAACTTGAAGGACTAAAAGTTATATTAACCCTAAATAAATATTCTTATCTTCTAGTTTTATTATTTAATTTCATGATTCTCATTTATTTTTTATGAATTTTATACAATTAAAAAAAATTAAAATTTACATATAAGTATAAAAAAAAATTGAAGTATTTTTCTCATATGGAAAGTGAAAAACTTTTAATTACTCGTTTAGTAAATACAGATAGCTTACACATATTTGAACCTATAGAAACCAAGTGTTCTCTGAATAATAAATATAAAACTAAAATACTTTTACCTCATTTATGTTTTACCTTAATTACAGAGACCTCTCATCGATTTTAAAAATATACACCTAACTCTAAATTGATAACTTTGTAACATTTTTTTTCTTTTTAATAAAATATAATATTAAAAGAAATTTATTTACTAATGTACGATTCATTAGTACTAATTCCCTAATTTTACCTAAAATTGTTCAAGTAATGAAGATTTTTTTCCTTTTTCTTAGTATATTTTTTACTTTTGAAAATGGTTATCTATTAAATTTTTTTCTTATTGAGATAAAGACTAAATTAATTTAATTAATACATACATAGAAAAATTAATTAAACATATTCTTAATTCTTTAAATATATGCTTACTTAAATAAATGTATTTATAAATGTGTGTGCAAAAATGTATTTAAAAAAATTAAAATTTAATACAAGGAACATAATATCTCAATTTTACATTATTAATAACATATATGGTGCATAAAAACATTCATTTCAAATATATTTTTATCATGATGTTGTGGCAAAAAAAAAAGAATTTTGTTTTTAATCATTTAAAAAATAATTTTTAATAAATATGGTAAAAAATTCAAGCTTTTGCAATATAATTAATAAAATTTATAATATATAGGAAATTTTGAACATACATGTGTTAGAATTATTTTTTGTTTGTATAAAATAATTAGTTTTAAGGCAAATATAAAAGTTTATTTACTTTTTGAAAGTGGGATATTTTAGTCAAAAATAAATAGTTAATAGTCAAATTTAACGGTCAACTAACAAATGGGTGGATGTAAATTAAATTTTAAATATATAAATGAGGTTTTTGTAATATGGATTTTAATTTCAAATTAGGTCTATATATATTTTTAAAATAAAGGAGAGTTAGTGTAATTTAAATAAAGTAGAGGGGTGATCAATATATTGTACTCTAAATATAATTAGTCCCATTCTTAATAAATTTAACATTGACTTTTAATATAAATATATATTAGTTATCTATATTAAGAACTGTTCATGTGATAATCATACATGTCCTAGAAATTTTTTCTATATATCGGCCTTTGTACTAATCAATGAAAATGGGCATTACACAAAAGCAACAATTAAAAAACCTTATTCCTCCTTTGGGCTCTCGCATGACAATTCTGCTATATCAAAAACCAAATCTGTAAATAAATTATTAACCAAATATTACACAAAATTATGCTAATTCCCAATTCTAAAATTTCAATGATAATATCAATGTACATAATTGAACTTAATTTCAATATACAATTGAAAAGCCAAACAAAAAATCATGTGGGAGCGGAAAAAAGATTATTCGATTCTTTTTTCTTCTGATTTTTTTTTTTCCTTTTATAGGCGCATGCATCCTTGAAGGAAAATCATGTTTGAGGTAAATAGGGAGAATTCTAAAAAAAGACATTGGAAATAGGGAAAAGACAATGCAGTACAGCGAAATCTGAAAATCCCAAACTTTTTTGGGTAATTACGAAAATGCCACTGATGTTGTAAATACATAGTATCTGGTGTTTTGAATTACGAAATTAGTGTTGTGAAAAATTCAGTAGCATTTTCGTAATTACCCAAAAAGGTACAAAACGGTCTAATTTGGGATTTTCAGATTTTGCTATACTGAATTGTTTTTTCTCAATTTCCAATGTTTTTTTTTTTGAAATTTTCCTCATTAAATATAGAAAATTAGTGCCGATGCATTTCATATGAATGTTTTTTCCTTCCCATTGGTTTACACAAGGGTTCAGACTACTGCAATAGAAATAATTTCTCTCACATTGTTCTCTTTAATCCTTTCTCTATTCACCAAATGCATTCTAATTCCTAGGTTTAAAATTTTCATTTTTTTTATAAGCGCAAAGCTGTTATAATGCTTTAGGGAATATTGGCCTTAAAATATAGGCTGTATCAACCATTCTAGCCAGAACCAATCCAGAAGCTAAAGCAAATCCAAATAAAGCATGTAGCCTCACACAGAAGTATTTAGCCATGAAAATCTTTTCCTTGTCCTGTACCCCAAAAAAAAAAAAGACAAATTAATTAGGTTTAAAAAATCATAAAGTAGTAATATTTCCAAAGAAGATTCATCACTCCTTACCTTGTGGTTGTCTTGGACAAACCTAACCACTAGGCTTCCCATAGGAAGAGTCAGAGCACATAGGAACTGATATCACAAACAACCAAAAGAAATTTATAAGCCCCATTGTCCAAATTAATAATCATTCTACCCTAAAAGAAGGGCACAAATCGGACATTATATATAGAGAAATTTGTTTTGGTTAAGTGTGAGAACTTGAGCAATAGACCTCCCTTCCCAGTTCATTATCAATGTAATGTACCCTTGATCTTAAATATAGGGGCCAAGGGGAATTTAATCTAGTCCTAAATATAATACTTCAATTTACTCTGTCTTTTAAATTTATAATTTTTTTTATCAAATTATCCCTAATAACTGCATTTACTAGGGGAGTTTCCATTAAGGGTAATTTTTAATGCAAATGATTATAAGTGTTTTAGGAAATCAATGTACATTTTGTGTGCAAATACCAAAACAAATTGTCTTAATCTCTGCAAATTAGTTATCTAGCTCTTACATTTAGAACCAAATGAGTATATAAGCATGTTGAAAATGCGTGTTGTTGAAACCCCTTACAAGTTTATGATTAGCTTGGTATGTTTCCTCATAAATTGAATTTGTTAAGGACTTGCTTGGTGCGCAAAATAGAATGGAATGAAATGAAATGAAGAAGGTAATTCTGAATATGAAAAATGTCCTTTGTACTTTTTAGAAAATAATTATTATTGAGTAATGATGATATAAACATTATAGATATTGCATTTCTCAATCTCACATCCCTCAATTTAAAACAAACAAATTAGAAGAAGACTTGAAAGATTCACTTATATTAGTCTCAAGTTTGTCTCTTATACAGCAAATTGGCCACTCATGCACTAAGATTAGTCAAATACTCCATCATGTTCTACTATTTGATTTTTCTTTTTTTCTTAAGTTTTTCAGAGAGATTAAGGAAGCTAAATAAGTTATATTAAAGTATTTATACCCTTTTTCTCCAAACTAGTTTAGCTAACTTATGAACAAATATAAAATTTAATAATGTACAACATATGCTATTATTAAGTAATTTATTTCACTTCGTAATTCTAACCGAAAATAGTCAACTGACTTTTATATTAAGGTGTAGAGATAATAGTAAATATTTAGGCATATTTACTACTCTATATAACTGCTTTTAGCATGTGAGTGACCAAGTTGGTGTACAAGTAAGAGACAACCTTGAAACTAACACAAGTATATTCTAGTTTAATTATTTTTAAGTAAATTATATTTATTTTTACATAAAAATAATTATTTTCATTTTAGTCAAATTTGAAACTAACATAATTATATTCTAGAAGGTATATAATATATATAGAAGAAGAACATACAAGAGAAGTGAGAGGAAGCACGCCACTTAGTCCAAATAAAGCCAAAAGGGCATATAGCATTATGACTGCCACTTTCACTATCTGTGCCCCTTTGCTAGTGCCAAGCCTGACCTGAATGAAATAAATAAATAAATAAATAAATAAATAAATCATTTATGGATTCACATGATCACATTATTAAGATCAATATATATAACAGAAAATGCTTTTGTCCAAACAAAGTGTGTTTACCAAAGGTGAAAATTTTCCAACTTCCAGGTCACCTTCCACCTTCAAATTAGTCATTGACAAGCAAAGTCAGACACTTGCAGTTGCAGATAAAATGAATTAAAATTAACATTAATATTAATAATAAGAATTCAGAAATGGAAGTAACCTGATGGAAGTGACTGCAAAAGAGAATTAGGGCTGTTGTGCAGCCTACAAGGACTGATGCCGAAAGAACTGTTCCAGTTAAGGGTAAATGGTTCATCACACTATCAAAGTTATGTTGAATCAGCAATCAAGCTATGAAATTTCCAAATAAATGGAAAAAAGGGTTAATATCATTTTCTGTCCTTACAATTTTATTGAATTTAAACTTTGGTCCTGATATTAGTTTTGATTCCTACAGTTTCGTAAGGATTTGATCTGACTTTAAGTACAAGGATCAAATCAAAAACTCATTAAAAGTATAAGAACATATTGATAAACTCAAACTAAATTTTTTAGGAAACTATAGTGACCAAAATAAATGATTTGAAACTCTAGGGACCAATATCAAAAATTCGATCAAATTATAAGAACTAATGATGATGTTAACCCAAAAAAATATAAAGGTCAATTTCTTTATAAAGTCATGAGGCTCACTCCTAGGAACAAATCTCAAGTAGGCTCATGTGTGAAAGAACTCTACTAAAAAATGAGTATCAGCTTAGTGTAGAGTACCAAATTTTATGTAAAAATCTCTTTGAACTAGTAAACTTAAGGGGCAATGAAATTTAGAAAGTACGAATGGATGAGGAGAGAGAAATAACCTTGCACTGCCCTGCAATAAATAAAAAGCAGTAGTAGCAAAAGGGCCAAATGCTGCAAAACACAATGGCTCTCCCAGTCCTTGGTAACTTAACCGAAATGGTGGACACTGCAGCACCAAATGAACCAATCACAACAGAATGTGAAAGTTAGTATCAAATCTCATTTTGGTTTTCAAATCCAATATGAACTTAATATTGCCAGAAAATATTCTGTCTTTTTAAATATGACAATCTGATATCTGAGACTACCAGGTCAGATTTTATTTTCTATTTTACAAGAATTGAACACAGAACATTACTTAAGAGGTGTTGAGTCCTTATCACTTGACCAAACACTATTAATTGACAGAAAATGTTTTACCTGATATATATAACCACAAATTATTGCACAAATTAGAAACAAAATTGATTGTATATTTCCAGCCTTCATAGCAGACCAAGTTAGCCCCACGAAGCCAAGAGCAAGACAAATGCAGGCAGCAACGAAGGTTCCAGTTCGGCTTACCAAGTTAAATAAAAAAGATAAAAGATCAGTTTTTATTCTATAACAGATCCTCAAGAGAAGAAGAAGAAGAAGACATCATGGATAAGAAATGTAAGTTAGAAACTCACCTACCAAACAGGTTGACTACTGATTCCACTTTGTTTTTATCAGCTCCAGTATCAAAATCATAAACATCATTGCTGCCATGGACCAAATATAAGAAAAATATCACAAACTATTCCTGGTGTCCTTATTATTTAAAGTCTTAGATTGATTCATAAGCTTGTCATATGCAAGATAGAAGCTTAAGTATAACCGAAATATATTTGCAGCTGAAAGTTCCCATGATAAGTGAGTTCATGGAAGACATTTTTCTGGTGTCCTTATTATTTAAAGTCTTAGATTGGTTCCTAAGCTTGTGATATGCAAGATAGAAGCTTAAGTATAACTGAAAGCTATTCGCAGCCGAAAGTTCTCATGATAAGTGAGTTCCATAGTGATCAGAGAACACATTCCAAGTAAAAAATTTTGAAAATTACCTTAAATTGAGCCAGGTAATGATGAGAACTGAAGAGGATAAGAGAATAAAATAACATCTAGAAGAGAAGAGGCCTGTTTGAAGAAAAGCCACCGCACTACCTACCTATTTTGCCAACAACAAGAACAAATAAGACAAATAACTCAAGGTAATAATAGTAATGAGAAGCATATTCCACCTTCATTTGACCAATATCTATAACTGATACAACAATTTAATATTGCTCTTGCATACCATTGGCTGCATCATCATCATAAGTTGCTTGCCTTAAAATATGTACATAGAATATTATACTCCCTCTGATCCTTAATATAGGAGCTAGTTGGAGATTGAATTTGGTCCTAAATATAATACCGCAATCCATTTTGTCTCCCATGTTTACCACATTTGTTATAATTAACTAATTTATCTCATTTACTTAATGTACTCAAATTAGTTAAGTAGCTCTCATAAGTTTAAGCTTTTGCATGAAGTGTTCTTTGACATAGTCACGGGTGTGATCCTAACCAGCCTTATGTGAAGGGGTGACAGAAGGATTATGTAAAATTATTTATATGCCTTCACTTAAATAAAAGCTCAAGCTTTAGAATGAAGTATTAACTCAGACCATTTATACCAAAATCAGTAACACTGCTAAAGAAATTTGCCTTGAACGGACTGATTTACTGATAATACACATACCACCACACACACCATTGATGAATAAGCCTAGCCCGTTACGAGTGGGAACAGATAGAAATAAAGAAAAGTATGGGTGATAAAATGTGATATAACCCCTTATTTTGTAAATTGGAGGGACCGGTTGAAAAACTGCTAAAACTGTTTATAATGTATATTTGTGCATTGTAACACAAACTGAGTCCAGACTGTGATTCCGTTTGGTGTGGGTAGTTTAATCACTCTAATAGATTTAAAAGGTACTCCCTACCGGTCCTAATTATAAGGACCCGTTAACTTTTTTAGAAAATCCTAAGAAAATTTTAAAAAAACTAATTATATTACTTGAAGACATTAAAATTTGGCATTTTCTTCAAATCATAATGTTTGACTTATGAACTTATATATAAAACACAATATATGATATTATTAATTAATGTAATTAATTTTCTTATAATTTTTTTAGGGTCCTCCGTAAAAGTCATCGGGCTCAGAAGAAGCAGGAGTATATGTCTAAATCCTTCACATTCAATCCAACAATTTCCAATTTTAAAAGTCAGTGTTTAGGATTAATGCATATTTAGGACTTCACTAGTTCACTTCAGTGAGCAAATGGGTTTGAAGTTGAGAGAAGCTTACAGTGAGAGGAACCAAAGCAACAGAGTAAATAGGCAACTTGATTGCCCTCCAAATTAGAACTCCCTTTGGAATCTTCTCTTCAACTTCATTTCCAGATTCTTCTTTGCTGCTAGAAAAGGATAGGTCTGCTTTGGCCGTACGAAGCACATGTGGGTACCAGTGCCTTCTTTTGACAAGCAATTGACTTCTAGATCTCCCATAAAACTCTCCTTCTACATTACAACATGATCTCTTGGAGCTCAAACAGTTCCTGAAAGACAACCATTTCTAGTAAATCTTAGGTTCTCACAAAATGGGGGATTTTTCTCACAGCAAGAGAACAACAGTGTTTTCTAGCTACCATCCAATTTTACAGAATATACTTCAAGACATGTCTTAAATTAAGCGAGCGAGAGCGAGCGAGAGAGAGAGAGAGAGCTTGCCTCTTAATGGAGAAGCTCTGAATCTGGAGAGCAGGTACTTGAGTGAGGTTACAGAACGATGAAGACATTACAGAGACTAGGGCATTTCCGAGCTCTTCTATTCTATTTCTATATTAATAACAAGGGAGATGAAGAAAATGGAGAAATCTGGAGGAGAAGGAGGAGGAAGAAGAAGAAGAGGGAACTAACGGTAAGCAAGGTGGAAGGTAACATCTTTCTCCGTACAGTTTTGGATGAGGCGGTGTTCAACTCCTATCTAACTAAATCCGCTTCCGTCCAGTAAAATAATGCCACGTATGAGTAAACAGTGTACCCTTCACGTGCCCCTTATTTTGATTAACCATTGCATTAAAAATTGAGAAAATTACATTTCAGTTCCGACTAACAAAATATATAATAAAAAAGGTCCCGTGTATTCTTGTATTTGTAAAAAAGTCCATAGAGAAAATTGCATTTTAGTTCTGACTAACAAAATATATCATAAAAAGGTCCCGTGGATTCTTGTTTTTGCAAAAAAATCTTGTGGGACTTTTTGTAATTAATGTCTTAAATTTTTTATTATTTCTCTCTCCCCTCTGACGACTGACGTCTAACGTGACTGACGCGCGTCAAACTCTCTCTCTCTGTGTAAAGTTGTCACAAGCCTTACATGGAATTGTCAATGCCTTTACATGGAGTTGTTAATGACCTTACATAAAGTTGTCAAGCGTCACTCTCTCTCTCTCTCAAGTTGTCACAAGCCTTACATAAAGTTGTCACACGTCATACTCTCTTTCTCTCTCTCAAGTTGTCACAAGCCTTACATAAAGTTGTCACGCTTCAAACTCTCTCTCTTTCCTTTCAAGTTGTCACAGGCCTTACATAAAGTTGTCACGCTTCAAACTCTCTCTCTTTCATTTCAAGTTGTCATAGGCCTTACATAAAGTTGTTAATGCTCTTACATGGAGTTGTCAATGGCTTTACATGAAGTTGTCACGCGTCAGAATCTCTCTCTCTCTCAAGTTGTCACAGGCCTTACATAAAATTGGCATTAGAAAGTGCACCTCATTCTCTCTCTACTTTTTTTTTTGTAAATGCCATTAGAACTCCCTCCAATCCAAAATATAAGGAACTTCAACTAATTCACGAGAAATAACAAGTGTCCTATATTGTAGACCAAACAATTCTTCTAGAGAGAGAGAGAGTTTGACGCGTGACAACTTTATGTAAGGCCATTGACAACTCTATGTAAGACTTGTGACAACCTCACAGAGAGAGAGAGAGAGACAGAGTATGACGCGCATCAGTCACGTCAAACGTCAGTGGGGAGAGAGAAATAAAAAAAATTAAGGAAATTAATTACAAAAAAGTCCTACAGGACTTTTTTGCAAATACGGGAATTCACAGGACCATTTTGTCGTATATTTCGTTGGTCAAGACTGAAATGCAATTTTTCCTTAAAAATATTGATTTTGTTAAGATTTATGTAATTAAAATTAGGAAAAGTTTCATATCAAAATAGTTGAATTATCTAAATTTTAATTTGAGTTACATAATTTAATAAATTATATATCAGGTTATGCGTCTTAATTAGGAATTTAAAAATATTATTCATGATTTTAAAATAAATTTTCATTATTGAATGTTGATTTAAGTTTATTCAATAAAAGGTGAATGTGCAAAAATACTCATATAAATATCCTAAAAAATGCATCTAGCACCATTTACATTCCTTATGTGTAAAAATACCCATCACATTAAAAAAGGAACAAAAATGTCAACTCCGTTAACTTACCTTAACAGACATTTTATAGGTCCCACTTTAATAATTTTTTAATAACATTTTGAGGCACTGTGCAAAAATACTCATCTACAAATTCTACAAATGTTTTGGCATTATTTCGTGGGCCATACTTTAATAATTTTTAAACATTTTTTTATTTATAACCGGGTATAAAAATAATTGGTTAGAAGATATGTGAAGGGGAAAAAAACACCACATATACAGTGTATGTGAACAAAAATACCTATGATTATTATTAAAAAAAGAGAACAAAAATTTTATCTATGTTACTTAGGACAAACATTTATTAATTTATACTTTGTGGGCCTTACTTTAATAATTATCTGACACCCACTCTCTTTCCTGCACCTCTTTCCCTCTCATATTTTTCTCCCTCTATCCCTCTCCAAACAAGATCCATACTTGCACAACGATATTGACTCTTTTTGGCCACTCACATTGTCGTCACTTTTGTGCTATTCACTCCTTTGATTAATGAAGCTAGAAAATTAATAAATATTTTTCTTCATTAGAGGAGTTTGCATCTTTGTCCCTTTAATTAGAAGTATTTTTGCACCCTATTGAAAATCAAAGAATTATTAAATCGGAGTATTTTTGTCCACATAACATTGTTTATGGGGTGGTATTTTTTTTTTGGTTTTTATACCTTCACATCCCTCCAAACCAATTATTTTTTATAACCGGTTATAAATAAAAGAATGTTTAAAAAATTATTAAAGTGGGGCCCACAAAAGGGTGTTAGACACACCTGTGAAATTTGTAGATGAGTATTTTTGTATCTGTGCCCTCAAAATATTATTAAAAAATTATTAAAGTGAGCCAACAAAACATTCGTTAGGGTAAGTTAATGAAACTGGCATTTTTGCCCCATTTTTTAATGTTGATAGGTATTTTTGCACCTAAAGAATGTAAATGGTGTCATATGTACTTTTGAGTTATATATATAGGTATTTTTGCACCTTCGCCCTTCAATAAAAGAAGGGGGAATGTACAAAAATACCCATGTCAATATTTCAAAGGTGTGTTTGGCACCATAATCAAATTTTTAGTTCATAAATACCTATAAACATTGTAAAATTATGCAAAAATACCATTCCGTTACATTAATCCAAACGACGTTACTTTTCTATTCAGCAAGCCTCACACTTTGTAGGGAAAGGTGCAAAAATACTCATATTAATATCTCAAATGTGTGTTTAGGACCATAATAAAATTTTGGATGCATAAAAGCTTAGGTAAACTAAAAAAAAAATTATTTTTTTGTGGCACCTAGTATCATAAAAATTTAAAGAAAAAACACATTTAGCATTGTGAACTATTTTTTTAGTGGCACTCAATATCATAAAAATGTGATACTAAGTGTAAAATGTGAGGGTGATTTAACTTTTTTTTTTAAAAATAACATTTAGTGTCCTCAAATATTTTTTTATTCAATCTGTGACATAAAATATTTTTTAAGTAACACCTAGTATCTGGCAAGCTCTATAAAATAATTTTTCAATAGTACTCGATATCTAAAAAACTGCACCATGAGGTATTTTTTTCACTAACACGCAATATGTATAAATAAAATAGTTAATTTAAGCAATTCAGTGTTACTAAAAATATATTTTAGGGTGGGAAACTATCATTAGTTCACCTAAGCATTTATACATCAAAAATTTTAGTATAGTGCTAAACGCACATTTGAGAAATTAACATGGATATTTCTGTTTGGATCAATGTAACGGAATGATATTTTTACACTATTTTTTAATGTTTATAGATATTTATGCATGTTATAAAATCAAATCATAATCCCATAATTATTTCCTTCTATTATTCCCATCGTTATTACTCTTTATTTTTTACCTATTCAACACTGTTCACGCGTACTGTTCATTGTACTGTTCACGCGTCTGTACTTCATATTTCCAAATAGGTCTACTATATTTAGCCTATATAATGTATCTTTGATCATTTGAATAAACATACAAAAATCAGAGAGCATTTGCTTCTCTTCATGGTATCAAAGCCTATGAGTTTAGTCCAATATAGTGTTTTTTATTTTTGCAAGTAGACAGTAAGAGGAGAGAAACAGAAGGTTCTAATCTGAGGGTCACTGAAGCAAGGCGAGTGGGATCTCACCACCACCACGTACGAAACTTTCCAGTGACGTTTTTTATCTTTTTCAAACCCATGGATTCTTCTAATTTTCCTCTCCTTTTTGGATCTGTTCCTCCATCCGCACTCATGTCTGGTACAAACTCATCTACTCAAGGTGGTTCTTCTTCCTCATCCTCCTCAAAAACTACTGATATAACGTCCGATCTGGC
>JBAGKO010000015.1:19505922-19522127 GCA_037177275.1 Acacia concinna
TATGCTCAATTATGACTTTCAGAAGGCACAATTTCTGAAAAGGGCTCCCACTTAGGTAGAGCATATAATGTTAGCTCCCACTTAGAGCATATAATACTAGCTCCCACTTAAATGGGGCATGTGCTTATTTTGGAAATCTTATTTTCCAAGAATTCCTATTTAACAGGAGTATTTGACAAATTTTCATATTTCTTATTGCATCATTGTGATCTTAATGTCTTGTGAACTGGGAATTTTGGAACAAGTCAATAGGTTTTGTTGTTCTATATCCACCTCAATTTTTCATATGTAATTTCTAGCCAAAAACAAAAACTTAAAAGAGAAAATCTTATGTGGTTTTCTACTACCTCAATTTAATGGCTTCTTAATACTATTATTTTTCTAGGCTGTAAGGATTTCATGTCCTATGTTTAATCTTTTTCCAGATTGTCTCTAATTTCTTGAAGAGATATTTAAAATGTCTTATGAAATTCGTATTGTTTCTTTACAGAAACTTTAAGTATTTGTACTTTAGTCTTTTATAGTCTTTTAGTGTTTGTAGTTGGATTGGACCTAGGGTTCTTTCTTCTTTCAGGAAGTGGGCTCTTCCATTTGAGGCGCATTATTCTTCCAAATTCCACCATTATCTGGAGTTTCGGTGTCGCAAAAATTTATCCATTAAAGATTCATTTTTGTTTTGATTTGATACCATCTCTTTAGTATCTTATCCTTCATTTTTATCTCTAAGAGGTTTCTCTGAATTTGAATCTTGAGATTTTTTGGTTCTCATGATTCACTATTTAAGAGATTCAACTTTTTCTTTTAAAAATGATATCTTAAATCGTCTTCTATTTGAGTCTTTTAATCCATTTCGGGTTCAAAAATAAATCTTACTTTGAATTATCTTTATCTAGATCCTCTTTAGGATTGTATTCCTCTAGCTTATTTCATACAGTTCAATCTTAAATGAGCAAATCCCTATTTCATTTATTTCAAAACAAATAGTTTTATTTCCTCACAAAACAATAGAGTAGTTCGTACTAAGGAAATGTGTTTTTCAACACAATTTATTATCCAAAAGAATTAAATCTTTTGGTTTAGTGCTTCTAGAACTCTCTAGGTTCATAATTATGTCAAATAAAATAATTATGAATTAAATCAAATATTTTAGAATTTTTTAAACTCATGAAAATCAAGAAAGATAGCACTAAAAAACTTCAAAAAATATCTTATATTGCTCCAAAATATACAAAAAGTATATTACAAGAAATACATTGAATTTAGGGATTTTTAGAAACAAACCATGTCTCAATCGGAGCTAAAATGCCCCTTCTAGAGCCTAAAGAAGAATTAATTCCAGAAAAAAAATCATTTTCTGGCGGCCCAATAAAAAATGGGCCCAACATTTTTTATTTTATTTTATTTTTTTTGGCTGCGTTGAAACGGCGTCGTTTAGGGCTGGAGGTTGTCTTCAATCTCTAGCCGGGTCGTGGGTCTGACCCGGTTCGATCGTGGGTCGGGTCCGCTACCCGAAATCTTCTTTCCCCCATTTCTTCCTCATCCTATGTTTGTTTTGCGCGATCTTGGTCTTGTCGTTTCCGTTTTTGCATTTTCTCGCATGCTGACATTCCAGAAAACGCTCATGTTTTTTGGGTTCGATTTATTTATTTTCTCATTGTTTTCAAATGATCTAAGGCATGGGTTCTATTTCAATGCCTAAGAAATCTATCGGACAAAAAAAAACAGAAAACCGAAGCAAAAACTGGATGACATTATCATGGGTTTCCATCAATAACAATTGCCAACTGGGAGGATTTTATATGCATACTCACAATGCATGATTTCTTATCAGACTAAATTACTGGGCAAAAATTAAAATATCATCGCAGAGGAAAGAAGATCAGATTATATGCATATTCGCGATGCATTATCATGTTATCATGTGCTACAAACAGACCGTGTTTTTTAATCATGAAACATAAATTTTTCATTGTAGAAGAGATATATCGAAAATACAGTAATATACCATATGCACAGTGGAAAACTTGGCTCTGATGCCACTGTAGGTTTTTGGGCGTACTTGGAATCCAGACGATTCGCTGAGTACCCACGCGAGATCAGAGTACCGTTATGGACTCTGATCACGTACAAGGGAGATGCACTGGAGAGGGGGAAGGAAGAGATTTCTCAGAGAGAGAATTTTTGTTCTTACGGTAAAAACGTACAAGCCGTGATCAGAACTCAAACTTCTTCCTACATATAGTATAGCGAAATTTTTGATTTGAAATTTGAATTTTAAACAAAATAATAAAATGCTTCTTTTACACCCATATATTTTACATATTTATGTAATAGTCCCTAGGCATATTCCAACATGTATTTTAGCCGGTAGTCATCATACTCGTTATTTGTCACAAATATGGTACCATTGCTTGATATATATGCTTCACACGGAGATTGCCATCCAATATATATATATTTTTTTTATGGTAATGGTTGCCATCAAATTTAATACACACAGCTACAACCTACACATACTTGTTTGAGTTATTTACAATATATGGATGGTATAAGTATGCTATTAAAAAAAAAGTAATGTAGATTAGCAATTTAGCAACTTCCAATTCCAACAACTTTTACATTGAATTTGGAGGACAACAGTTGTTAAGTAGCCGATATCAACTTCCAACAACTTTTGCATTGAATTGGATGGCTTGTTACTCTTACTCTGCAATTTTTTTTTTGTTTTGAAAATTAATCTTTGTAATTCAAATTTTAACTCAATTATAATTTAGTTTCTTAAATATGATTTAGTACAACTCAATTTCTAAACTTTTGACTCACCTATAACTTAGTCGTTCATCTCTTGATTTTTCTTATATTATCATCATTATCAAGTTATTGTGAGCCTTCCTGTATAATCTCTTTAGTCTTTATTATAACGCAGTAACTAACTAATAACTTGCCCAAGCATTAGAACCTATATATTACATGTCTTGCCTTCCCCATATGCGTGGAGATGAAAATCTGCAAACAAGTGCAAAGTTTGATAACTTTGTAGTCATGAATCCCTTAACAGAACACAACAGAGAAATTGAGAGAAAAGAGGGAATTTTCATGACATGGGAAGACTTGTCTGTGACTGTGGCTGGAAGTGGAAAGACAAGGAAACCAATATTGAAGAATCTGACTGGGTATGCCAAACCAGGACAACTTTTGGCCATAATGGGTCCTTCAGGCAGTGGCAAAACCACACTCCTTGATGCTTTATCAGGTTCCACTTTTCTGATACAGCTTTTGTTTTATATCCACTGCAAGTTCTATGATATTATAGCATATATTTTACTGTGTGTGTGTGCGCGTGTTTACTTCTTAAGGGAATTTTATGAAATGTAACCAGCGTTCTGTCAATTTACTTAGCTAAGACATGTGTGCTTATAATGGTTTACAGGAAGACTGGGTTCAAACACAAAGCAAACAGGCAAGATTCTTATCAACGGCCACAAACAAGAACTAGCTTATGGAACATCTGTAAGAGAAAACTCCAAAATTGAAGTTATATCTCCAAAATATGTCACTAAGAAAAGATCAGTTTCACTAACATGGAAAATTAAATCACAGGCATATGTTACTCATGATGATGCTCTCTTATCAACTTTAACAGCCAGAGAAGCTCTGTACTACTCATGTCAGCTTCAACTACCAGATTCAATGTCCATAAAAGAGAAGAAAGAGAGAGCTGACTCTACACTCAGAGAAATGGGTCTCCAAGACGCCATTAACACAAGGATTGGAGGTTGGACTTCTAAAGGCCTTAGCAGTGGACAAAAGAGAAGACTTAGCATTTGCATTGAGATTCTAACTCGTCCCAGACTTCTGTTCCTTGATGAACCAACCAGTGGGCTTGATAGTGCAGCTTCTTATTATGTTATGAGCAGAATTGCCAGTTTAAATCTAAGAGATGGCATTCAAAGGACTATTGTAGCTGCTATACATCAGCCTAGCAGCGAAGTTTTTGAACTTTTCCACAATCTTTGTCTTCTCTCTTCAGGGGAAACTATATATTTTGGCCTTGCTTCAGCTGCAACTGAGGTTAGAAATTCAAGTAAATATTACTTTAGGTTTTTGATATAAGAGCTAGATAACTAATTTTTAGAGATTCATAAATTAGTTAAATTAGTTATTTGTAACGAACATATTGGTTTCTAGTCATGTGTATTGAATATGAAAGAAACCCTTTAATATATGCAATCAACAGAGGTATTTTGAGAGAAAAATTATAAATTTGCGAGACATTCTGAATTAAGGTCTTATATTTAAGATCAAACTAAACCAATTGTTTAGTTTAGAACAAGAGAGAGTATAAATCCGTATTTATACATCATTAATTGCTTTAGAAGCTGACCACAAAAGTTCTTCTTTGATTGACTCTAGTTTTTTGCTTCAAATGGTTTTCCCTGCCCGAGTCTGTACAATCCTTCTGATCATTTCTTAAGGATCATAAACAAGGATTTTGAACAGGTATAAGCCATTAGTTTCTCTGTCTTGTATAAAGAATTTACAGTGAAACCTAGGACACTTGAGTGTTATTGTTACCCTCAAAGTTTAAGCCATTAGTGTTATTTTTTGCAGGATGCTGAAGAAGGCTTTAGTACAGGAGTAAATACAGAAGAAGCCATCAATATCCTCGTAAAGTCCTATATGCCATCGATAGTTGGGATACAAACTCAGAAACAAGTGGAAGAAATAATTAACAGTGTAAGTTCAGTACTGCTACACACTCATTGCCAATACTTTACTCCTCTGATCAAGTTTATATATCACTTCCATCATGTTTCCCTGAAAAAAAAAAAAAATCTAAAACCCCAACTACTGTACCTTAAATTCAACAATTTTTCAACTTCACCCTTGTTTAATAGGAGTAAATGGTATACCCCATGAAAACACATTCTATTAATAAATGAAGGACAAAATTGTATGTTCATATGAAAGACTTGATGATATAACTTCTAAATAGAACTAAAAAAATTAGGGAGAATTTCAATAAAGGACTACAGTTGGGAATTAATTTCAGCGCAGTCCATAAACAAGTGAATGGGTCATATGAACAAGAAAAATTCATATTCATATGACCCATTCAGTTGTTTATGGACTACGCTGATATTAATTCCTAACTGTAGTCCTTTATTAAAATTCCCTCAAAAAATTATTTCCTCCCTACCCTATACTAGAGGAGTATAGTACAAAAGGATGCACGAGATTTCGAAAAACCAAAGACCAATGAGCTTGATACAACACATACTAACTTTTGCATTAATGCTGAATTCCTATGCAATAGAGAAGAAGAAGATAATTAATTACAAGAAGACCTTCCCTTCATATGTTTCGTGATCTGAGCAATTTCTGGCTACGCCTAACTGTATATGCTGCAATATCTATATGTCTTGGGACTATATACTATAACATTGGCTCAAGTACTGGATCGATTCAGGTACAATGTTCTATAAAGTAAGACATAGATTACGTATGCCTTCACAAATTTTATCAGTGGTATCAATTAATATCATCCAATGCAAATAATATATTTCAGGCTAGAGGTTCGCTACTTGCTTTCTTCATTTCAGTCCTTTCTTTCATAACTCTCATTGGTGGAATGCCTCCACTTTTGGATGAAATGAAGGTATAACATTCCTCTCTAGTGTTCTCCAGTTATAATATTAAGTGAGTGCAGTTTTGAGTAGAGGTATAAAAATGCGGCATATATAAATATATAATGTAGCAGAATAGTGGATGAGAAGGAGAGAAGAACTCAAAAACTTTTGAACTTGGTTTGTTTAGACTAGCATCAATCACTGCCTTTTTATTTATAAGCAGCAGTCACTTGAACTCTCTTGACAACGAAGCCATGTGAGACTTTTACTGGCGCGCGCGCACCCATGCATTAAATGCAATGATTTCTTTTTATTTGGGACTTCCTTTTGACACAACCCTCACCATAAATTTCAACAATGAAATTCCGCATTGGATTTTATAGCGTTTGTTAATTTTGGAGGGGAAAGGGTTTCGTTTGAGTAGGAGCAAAACGGAATATATGCATTGCAATTTTGACAAACAATAGGGTAGAAGTAACGTGGAAGTTAAATTGGGGGGTATACTATTCCGCAAGTAACAAAATTTAGATATTTGGGATCAATTATTCAACAAGATGGGGAAATGGATGGAGATGTTAATCATAGGATTCAAGCGGGATGGTATAAATGGAGAAAATCTACTGGAGTTATTTGTGATAAGAAAATACCTAATAAAGTAAAAGGGAAGTTCTATAGAACTGCTATAAGACCATCACTACTGTATGGAAGTGAGTGTTGGGCAGTAAAGGGACAACATGAACATAAAATGGGAGTTGCAGAGATGAGAATGTTGAGATGGATGTGTGGTCATACAAAACTAGATAAGATTCGTAATGATCATATACGCGAACGAGTTGGAGTGGTTCCTATTACAGAGAAAATGGTAGAAAATCATTTGAGGTGGTTTGGACATGTGCAAAGAAGGCCATTGGATGCATTGGTAAGGAAGGTTGATCAAGTAGTATGGAGCCCCATAAAGAAAAGTCATGGGAGGCCGAAGCAAACACTCAATAAGGTTATTGAGAGGGACTTTTTGGTTAACAACCTATCTAAAATATGGTTTTCGACAGAGTACAATGGCGTCGTGCGATCCATGTAGCCGACCCCACCTAGTAGGATTAAGGCCTTTTTGTTGTTGTTGTTGTACAAGAGTTAATATTGATATTATTTTAGTCATAGAAAATATTGATATTATTTTCTTATATAGAAGATGCGGTATTCAAATAATCAACTTTATCCAGAAAAAGTTGTACTACTCGGTTACACAACAAATGAATCGGATCCATATGTCATTAAATGAATCATTGTAACCATTATTTAATAATATTTCCTAATTCGTTTTTTTTATGTTTTTCATATTTAATTGGTCACTCATCTATATTTGGAAATGATTTGAAACATTTTAAATTTTCTAATTTTCTATATTTTATAACTTCCTGACTAAAAAAGCCTATATAAAAATAGGAATATAGTTGCAAAAATTATCTCTTCATCAATGCTATTATATCCCCATAAATGATGATACATTTATTTTTCCCATCCCATAAATTATGTCATAATTACAACGATTTGATTTAAAAATAGTAATTTTGTTTTTTTTTTTCTAATAGCCTATGTTTTAACTCTTAACAATCATCATAAATTTTCTAATCATAATGATTCTTAATACAAAATTATAACATTCCAAATTTGTAGCTGAAAATTAAGAGATCATTAAGGACAATTTTCAAACTTTTAATGATATTTGATGGATTCTTAAAAATTTGTAGAGACATTTTAGAAATTAAATAATCAAAATTTTTATAATAGTTAATGCACTAATAAGAACATTAATTAATTTTTTTTTAGAATGAGTAAAGTATCCAAACTAGATTTAAACCAAGTTTTGATTTTTTTTTTGAAGTCGGTCCAATTTAATATTTAAGTTGTAAAAGTCAGAATTATGCACTTTCATTTGATTTTCAGTATAAGATCTTTTTATGAGTTTTTATTTTAAACTTTGATGTAACCTGTTAATTATATTCTCAATATATATACTTTTATTAATCATGACACCTTAATTTTGATCTTACATACCTACTTCAACTAAGTAACATTATCATATATATATATATATATATTTTGTTATCACAATGGTAGGAAAACAGTTCTAGTGCAATGCATGAGGAGATATAACTTGTTACACAAAAAAATATCAAACCATATTAATTGAGAATATTCTAGATCCTTTCATGATCTTCCACTTCTCCTAGAAGAGGCATGGATGTGGGAGCAAAATTGTGAAGAAATCTCTAAGATCATCAAATCTAAGCCCCTTACCGGCAGAGGCAGTTTAATTAAAAACTATGATTGGTGGCATTTTTCTTAATTATACGTAAAATTTTAGGCCAATTTTACTTACAATAGGTCTAAAATTTACTTTTTAAACCAGTTGCATGCAACTAGAATGCATTAAAATGGTTTTTATAGATATAATATTTATAGGCTTATAGACATGTTCGGCATAACCCCGGTCTGAAATATACATTTTAAACATGGTGTTTGTACAATTGCACTAAAAAATATTAAAAATATTTCTTAAAATGATCTTTACAAGCTTTGACACGGTTAAATCCATTCTAAATCTATGTTTTTCATATCCTGATCGTACTATCGCAAGCTCTCATCAAGTTGTCACCCAGATCTATGCTTGTTTTCACCACTGCCAGATTTATTCCAAGACAATGCATCAAATTCATTTTTCTCTTTGTTTTAGTTTTATCGCATATATTATTGTTACATAAATCTAAAAAACTTGAATCTATCATTTGATCTGTGTTTTCTAATCACATGTTATTTTTATTATTGGATGGTTTGTTGCGATTTTGTTCTATGTGCTTTTTTTCTTAATTTTTTTTTTCTAAGTCATCTTCTTTTTTATTGATACATCGATAAGATCTCACAAAATCATAACTTCTCTTATGTGGTTCAATAATATCTTATCCAAATCTCAATCTTCGCAGAAGAAGTCTTTCTTAAAAAAATAAAATTATATGAGCTTTTTAATTTCCTTATTTTAATTTTTCTAGACGGGTCTATTATTTGGTATAAAAAGTGTCAAACTTTTGAAAACGCTCGATATAAAAACTGAACCTAACACTGATCTAAATAGCCAGTTTTTATAATTTGAAGAAGAAACATTTTACATCAGTTATATGTAAAAATGATAAAAATGTACTTTCTAAGTCCATTAAACAAAGTAAACGACTTAATTTTTGGACAAACTACGTCTTTTAAACGTTTATTGTAAGAATATATTGCTTGTATAACAAAAGTCCAATAAAAGTTGTTAAGAAAACTGTTATTTTAATCATTTTTCAGTCGATCACTCTCGTCATATAATTATTGTACTGCTAATTCTCCCGTTTCCTACTATACCTACCTTATTATCGGTACAATTATTCACTTTATAAAAAGCACAAGTTGTACGTTAAGAATAACTATTACTATTTAAAATTGATTGTCAAATTCGCTGGTTAAACTAAAACTCCACATGAGAACATAAATTTTTAACGTACAATTTTACAGGTATTATAAAATTGTAATAATTTGTTTTTATTACTAAATGTGTGTGTGTGTGTGTGTGTATTAAATAATAAATTATAAAGTAATAATATTAAATACGCCATCTATAAATTATGAAATTTGCTATACTCAATTGTAGAAATTTTCATCAAACTTGTAAATAGTTTATCTGAACATAATTATATTCAAAATTATATATTAAAAAATTTAGAGGAAATTAAAGGACGAAATTGAACCTCCTTCAATTGGAGTGAAAAAAACCCAGTACTTAAAACGGATCATGCATTTGTATTATTACGACGTAGTTCCCCTTTCTTTTTATAAGAAACTATTTTTAGATTGTGTTCTTTTTTAATATGAGATGCTCAGAAGTTTTCTCAATTTTTTTTGTTATTTTTCTAATTTGCCCACATCTAATTACTCATTTAATATTGATCCAACAAAAATTATTAAAAAAAGTACTCATTTTGTTCATATCATTGTATTTAATTTCTCATACATTCTCTTTCTATCACATAAATAAAGGTATTTTTAGAGACCCAATTTTCTTACTAAGCAAATTCTTAGTAAGGAGTGCTAAGCCAAAATGCCATTAGCGCAACTACGCACTTTGCATGCTCAGTAAGAAAACTGGGTCCTAGTTTTGACAACGAAAAATTATAATATTTTATACATATTTATTGTTTCTAACTAATTTTAACTAACATTCTAAAGAATTTAATTCAGTTAATTGATTCTCATGACAAAGGGAGGGAGAAGGATCGTGTAATAATCACTCATGCCTTTTACGTTAAGCCTAAAACCTTAGGTATTACTCTTCGGTTCCTTTGTTTTTATTTAAGCACCACTCAATGGTATCCAAAAAAGTTGATTTTACATCGAAAAATTGTAAAGAATTTTTAACATCTGTTCTTCAATTAGTGTAGGTATAATTAGTATAGAAATTAGAAAGTGCAAGACTTTCTGCTCTAGTTGTTAAACCGATGTAGTAAAACTAATTCTACAACAATTGAATCGATAGATTGCGTAAAATTTAGAATTAAGATGTATTCCAATACTCTAAAGTATTTTTTTGTGTGTATAATATTATAAAGTATATATTTTTATAGTTCATCTAGCACCCCAATATTTTTTTAAGTGCATCTATTACTCTAAAGTATTTTGCAATTTTGCTCTTAAAATATTAATCTCTAAGAATAAAGTTTTAAAATAATTGTTTAATAACAGATTTAACCTTGCCATTAAATTTCAAAAAGTTCTTTAAGTGAAAACCCATCTAACGCCTTAATGTATTTTTCCACTGGCAACTTTAGGATGTTGGACAAGTCTGAAAAAATATTTTAATTTGTTGGATGAGCAAAAAAATATTTTAAAGTATTGGGCACAACTACAAAAATATTTTTAAGATGCTAGTTGAACCATAAAATATTTTTGAATACTGGATTATTTGGAAAAATAATTTAGAAGACTGGATGCATGTTTAGCCTAATACTCCATCCGGTCTTAATTATAAAGCCTTGTTGACTTTTTTAGAGAATCTTAAAAAGGGAAAATCCCATATAACGTCAGTTGAATTATCTAAATTCTAATGTGATTGTGTCACTAAACTTAACAAATTATAATCAGGTTATATATTATAATTAAGAATTTTAAATTTCAGTCAAATTACATCCATATCTTATAATTATTAAAATAAAAAACTTGAACACGTAATTTTATTCTATCAATTAATTCCTTAAGAAATACAGTAAGATTTCCTTTATTCTTATTCTTAGACTTATTTCCAAATATTAATTATAGGCAAAATTATTTTTATATACAATATTCAACTATATAAAAAAATTATTAGAAAAAATTGGAATATGCTATAACAATCAATTTACGTGAAAATTGATTATCATATTTCCATATTTATATTTTTATTCAAAATTTTATTACTTCAATTTAAATTTTGAATCCAGTATATTGTCTATATTGTGAATATAATCCATGATTATTATCTTACTAAAAGGAAAAATCTCATATAAAAATACTTGTGAAACATTGAAGTACATAAGAATTCACCTTTTTAATTATATATACTCCTAATATAAAAAATTATATATACTCCTACTTTTAAAGAATTTATTGATCCTACTTTTCTTAAGCATTAAAAAAAAGATACCACTTTTTAATAAAATTAAGGGATATGGATGTAATTTGACCAAAATTTTAAATTCCTAATTAGGACACATAATCTTATATATAATTTGTTAAGTTTAGTGACTCAAATTAAAATTTGGGTAATTCAACCGTCTTTACATGTGATTTTTCCTCCAAAAAAAGCTAATTACATTACTTTAAGATATTAAAATTTATCATTTTTCTTTAAAATATGCTGTTTGACTTATGAACTACTATATAATATAATAAAATACAACATATAACATAATTAAGTAACCTATTTTGCTTTCTTAAAATTTCCAATAAAAGTCAACTGTGCCTTATAATTAGGACTGGATGGAGTATTTAAATAGTAATAAAATCAAACTCCAAATCCTTTTTTCTAGGGAAAATTGCGATTTGGTCTTAAGAAAAAAATTTACGATCAAATGGTCTCGCGAAATCACATAATTGCAAAAAACTCCCGTATAGTTGTCAATGAAGCTCATGGAGTTGTTAATGACAAGCACATAAAGCTCATGTGCTTGTCATTAACAACTCCTTGAGCTTCATTAACAATTTACGGGACTTTACTGTAATTACGTGATTTCTCGAGACCGCAATTTGATAATAAATTCCCTTTCTTGATACCAAAATGCAATTTTCCCCTTTTTTAATACTTTCAACCGGTTGGTATTTAGTAATTTTTCTACATCCTATGACCAAGTATCTGAGCAACTGTTAAGCTTTTTGTTTTAACAGTGGTGCGTTTCATCCCCTTTTCTTCCTCCTCTTTATTTTCTGTTTTCACCTTTATTTATCCCTCCTCTTTTTTATTCTTATTTTATCTTTTTAACAGGGTCATGTATATATTATTTCTAAAAATCTAATGCATATCATATAAAATTTTTAATCATGCTATAATATGATCCCTTCAATCCTTAATATAAGACATATAGGGATTGCTCTTGGAACTAAACATAAAATATGCTCCACCTGGTCTTATTTACAAGACTTAGTTAAAAATTTAAATTGGTCCTAAATATAAAACATCTATCTACTTTGTTTCCTATATTTAATCACTTTTCCCCAAATTACCCATGTTAATACTCCCTTAACTATAATTAGACACCACAATTATTCAAATACGTACATAAGAAGACATTCTACTTCCTACCCCACTTCCCATAAATACACACACAAGGAGAAATGGTGACTTTGAAATAGAAAATTAAGGGTATTTTTGGAACATCATATAATATTATAACAATTAACTAATTTAATTAATATCCTTAATTCCTTCAAAATAGTCAACTAGGTCTTATATTTAGGATCGGAGGGAGTAGTTTTTATATTTTTTTGTTTTTCCTAAATTACCCTGTTTGATATTCTTTCAACAATTGTTAAGGAAGAGATAAAATGAGAAAATTAATAAAGATAACTAGAGTGTTTTAAAAAAATTATGTCATATTAACTGACTTAACTAACTTCATTAATATAATATAATCAAATTAGGTAAACATGTCTTATATTAAGGACTAGGGAGAGCATTAACAAAATATAATTGAATAATAATAATAAAACAAAAATAGTAAAAAAATAAATCTTTAGAATAAAGTGTTCTCATACAATATTAAAAAAATAAATCTTTAGAATAAAGTGTTCTCATACAATATCTTTAGAATAAAAAATGTTTATCACCCTAAATGCCACAATCTTGCCCTTAAAATATTAATCTTTAGAATAAAGTGTTCTCATACAATATTTTTCTAAGAGCAAATTTAACCTTACAAATAAATCCCAAAAATTTCTTTAAATGAAAAAAAGGGTATTTTACCAATAGGGGCTTTAAGGTGTTAAATGGGCAACAAAATATTTTAGGGTGTTAGATGCACCTAAAAAATATTTTACGGTACTGGATGAACCACAAAATGTTTTATTATATTGGATGTATTTAAAAACAATTAATTTATAGTGTTGGATGCACATTTATCCTACTATCTAAAGACTAATAAAATAAAACTCTAGAGCCTTTTATTACTTTCATCCGGTAGTCAATACTTTTTCTAGACGTTATTACCAGGCATTAAGTTTCAAAGCCTTTTGTTTTAACCCTGGTGTGATTCTCGAATTAATCCCCTTTTCTTCCTCCTATTTCTTATAAACTTTGCTCCTCTTTTTTTTTTTTAATTCTTTTCTGTTTTGAACAGAGTCATGCATACCGTATAAAATCTTTAATCATGTTATATTACTCATTTCAGTATTTAATATAATATATATTTCGGATTTGTCTTGCTTCTAAATGTAAAATATAGTTTTCACATTTTTTATTTTTTCCTAATTCATTCTTCCTCAATAATAATTAAGAAAGAAATGGAATAAGGAAATTAAGAAAGATTAATAATAGTTTAGAAAATACATGTTATATTCATTAATTTTTTAATATAATCAAATTAAGTACGTAAACATGTCTTATATTAAAGATCAGAGGAGTGCTAATAAAGCATTTAACAATTATTGAACAAGAATAAACAACAAAAACAGTACTGGCTGTTTCATGGCACACAAACCAGTTTCCTATAACAAAGACAAAAATTCAAAGATGATGGGCTTTTCTTGGTGTAGATTGGTGGCGATTCTATCTAGGCCGGCAATTGAACATCAACCATACGAATTAAAAAATGCATAAGTTCTTTATGAGTGAAACATGTATGATTTATTCAGATCAAGCACATGCACACACATACAGGTATACATATACATAGAGAGACAAAAACAGATATGTATTTATAGATATGGTAGTAAACATATGTAAAACCAACATATAGTTGATATTGCGGTGTAAGGTCCAACTAAATCTCTCTAGTTTTTGAGTTTGAGTCTTGAAACTGTGAAAGAGACACTTGTATTAGAAAGAGAAGCTATGACCCGAACCAGTCTATATATATTTTCATTGGTTTCCTTCCTCTTTGGAGTCAAAAACTTTGAAAATTTCAGTATCCATCATTGCCGCCCGTCTAATGTGGTCTTTACCTCTTTAGGTCCCACTAGCCGTCGAATTTACTATGGCGTCTCATGATATATAAAATTAGACACATAATCATGTTACACACGCACAGAGTACTCTACTCTTATTTAAGTCACTTTAATTTCTTGAAATCACGAAAAATCTCACAATTCATTGCCCCGGTCTTAAAATTTAAGAAGTTTATAAATTTATCCCTATTAAATACACACACACGTTGCCTTTATTTTAATAACATATACCAACATTCAACATGAGGTATATGAGTAATGTTTTTACATTCAGACCTACTTCTGAACTGGTCGAGAGTCGAGAGTCAAGAGTCAGTGAATTAAATCAGATCAAACCGAAATTAACTCAAGGTCATATTGATGAGGAAGTTAATATTTCAGGATTATTAAAATAAAATTCTGAATAAAATAAAAAAATTGAATTCATTTTTTTGAAAAAAAAATTACTAACCCCAGTTAGGGTTCACTAGGACCATGTATGTATTTAGTTCACCAGTTTTAGGTTCAAATTGGTTGGCTCGGTTCAGGTTTAATAACTCTATATACGAGTAAATTCATAAAAGAAAGTTAATGTCTTTATTACAAGGCACCAACTAATAAGTATTTTTTTTATCTTTTTTATAAGGTACTTGCAAGTTTTCAATAAGCATTTATTTTATTTTATTTATGTATGCCTGTATTTAATAAGGGTAGTGGAAGAGAGTAAAAATTAATGTGATATTTGAGTTCAGTGTAATTGGTAAGGATAATATTGTAAATCACTTGATTTTTAGAACAACTTTAATGCTTTTAACTCTTTTTATTGGTTTGTAAGAATTGATAGTTAGTGTACTAGAGGGAGTATTTTAATCACATTCGATAATGTATCCTATTTTTGAATTATTATCATTTAGTTATAAACCTATATTAATATGTGATCATGTATAATTGAAGAACTTGATATAATAAATATAAGAAACTTGATGTAAATATAGTTGTTACATAACATTGTTATAATAATTTATCATTCATAGAACATTATTAGTATTTATAGAATAATATTATGTTTTATATTTATATATAATAATAAGAAAAACTATAGGGATCTGATTAAAAGGCATGTAAACCTATAAAGACATGATTATAAAAAAAAAATACAAGGATCTAATAATAAACAAGTGAAAGTGCAAAAAATTGATTAAAAAATTGTGGGGACTTGATTAAAATTGGTTAAAACTATAAGGCCTTCAAATCAATTATCCATTAAAATATTTATATTCATACTTTATCACACTCACCAAAAAAATTTCTGGTTGTATTAATATATATATATATATATGTATTCCACGGTTAGTATTAATATTAGTCTATGCCTTTTAGTTTTTATATTTCTTTAGGCTAAATTCTCATACAGATTTTGTAAGTTGAGACCGTCTAGCTACATGTTTGACCTACTCATTAATTCGGTTAAAACAGAAAACTTAGATTGCCGATAGATTCACTTGGAGACCTGCTAAGGATGGACACTTTTCAATCAAATCTACCTATTGGTTCATTGCAAATTCTAGAGAGGGTTCTAGTAGGGACTTTTGGGGGAAACTGTGGAAGTGGCAAATCCCTGAGAAAGTTAAATTCTTTATGTGGCAAGTGGGCCATGAGAGTTTAGTCACGAACTCATTTCGAGCAAAGAGAGGCCTTTCAAACATGACTGAATGTCCTTTTGAGTGTGAGAGTGAGGAGTGCATTTTACACTCCTTGAGAGATTGTAAGAGAGCGAAAGAGGTGTGGAAGCAAGTTTTAAGAACTAACATTTATAGCAGTTTTTTTTTCTGGTAATTTGCAAGAATGGCTTTGCTGGAATATCAACCATAGCCC
>JBAGKO010000015.1:19522227-19553076 GCA_037177275.1 Acacia concinna
TATATTAAGGGTAAAATAGACTTTGTGTAATATATTAATTTTAAATAACTATTAAAAAATAACTCATTGCACCTTACTTAAAAATCTAACCAAACACTTACCATGTAATTAGTATTGCATTGCATTACCCTTACATTGCATTGCACTACAGTACAGGGTGCAATGGGTTTAAACCAAACGGGCCCTAAATACATTAAGTGTACGTCACTCATATATATATATATATATATATATTGTTGAGGCTCGATTAAGTTGTAATATTTTAATATAACTGGTCTGACCCCGATTGAACCTTTAACGCTTGAACTTGTACTGCAGCCAGTTCATTGTCCAGTCCGATTTTTTTATTTCTTGAGAAAATACAAGCGGAGTTCACACAGTTAGATAGTTGTTAAATGCATTAAATGCATGCAAAATGTTCCTCTTCATTTTGTAGAACTTCTATATATTGTTGAGGCTCAATTAAACCAAAAACTGAGAGATATCAGAAAGTGAAGAAACCAGAGAGTGAAAATGAGTTGCTTTCTGCAGAAAAGTGAGAATAGCCATGGAGGGTCGTCAAGAAGATTAGGGCAAATAGTGAGCTTAGAATTAGAAGAAGTCGAAGAGGGAATATGTGTGACATGGGAGGATCTGAGGGTTACAGTGTCAGATGGAAAAGACAAGACCAAGCCAATCCTTGACGGTCTCACTGGTTATGCCAAGCCTGGCCAACTCTTAGCCATTATGGGTCCTTCTGGTGGTGGCAAGACCACCCTTCTTGATGCCTTAGCAGGTAAATAATCAATGAAATTATACATGTGATGACTCTCTCTCTCTACATATATATATATATATATTGGCTGCAATATATAATTAGTCTTTTCCTCTCCTATACTTATTAGACTCAGATCACATTCACAATTAAGATCTTATTTTCTGAGGTATTGAGAGCAAAGGATAAAGCATTATCCATTATATTTGTTACATATACAAGGTCGTCTTCCGAGTCAAGTCTTTTAACCTCTTGTTTAAGTGACAGAGTGCCTACAGCTTATACGGTACTAATTTAAATGGGTAGATTAAGCAGCATGGAAGCAATATATGAGAGAGGTAATTTGAAGATGTCAGTGTTCAAGCAAGCAAGTTGTCAATTTTTTTTAATAAACTGAAATTAATATAGTAATATGCAAAGTTTTAAAATCTAGACCAATCACTAAACTAATTGGGTACTATAACAACGGCGTGTGAGTTAAATTAAGTCAACCCGGAATTAAATGGGTGAGAAAGTGAAAATTTTAAAGTTATTAATATGAGATTATAGGCCAAATTTAAAAAAAAATTAAGGAAAAAAATAAACTGGGTTGATGTTCGAATCGGACCAATTTACTAATCGGTTCGCCGATTTTCGGGGCTGAATCGGTTTCCAAATCTTAACTATGTGTAGATAATAGATATTTGATATGGACCATAGGGTTTAAATATAATAAGTACGTCTTTCAAACTATAAAATAAGAAATAATAACATTTTATTAACGTGTCTAAATTTTAACTTGACCGGGCATCCCGAAAAAGCATATCTTTGAAATATGTGGGGGGGGATTTCATTACATAGGCATATCTAGACCCCTATATCTTTTTCTCTTTCATGTGTTGTATTATAATTATATACTCGTATGAGCTAATGATGGCCAATTTGGAAGATCCCCTTTCCGAGCAAAGAAATTATATTCATAATTTTTGTGTAACATAAACCTATTTATCATTTTGAATTAGTTAAAAATATATTCTATATCTCTGGGGAATGAAGAGTAGACGAGATAGATCTATACTTTATATACCATCTATTGCAATTGGGAATTTTTCAGGAATTTTTCTTAAACATTACTCTGTATAAATCGAGTTTAATTATAAACTCATATATAAATAAAAAAAAAACACACACACACACTCACAAACAAATAGCTGGCACCTTGGGAGGCCAGCTAGCGTGGAGAAATAATTTCAGCCGCAATGTCGGCAGTTCGGAAAGCAGCACCTGTGAGAGATCACAAAAAAATACAAACAAAATATTAAAAAAAATTAAAATTACCTGATAATATTTATTTTTATCGTTCATTGCGCATGCTTTATTATTACTATTATTATTTATTCATTAATTGGTAATTAGTGTTTATTATTACAAATTATATTTTTTATTAGCCATATGATGAGCATGATTTGAAGTAGTGTAAATTCCCTTTGATCTTTCAAATTATTAGACTTTTTTTTAAAAAAAAAAAATCATGTTACAAAATATAAGACATTTTACCCCAAAAAAAACAATAAAACTCAGATTATTTTTTGAGTAACGATATGATTTTTTTTTTATCAAACTTTCCTTCATAATTTAATTCTTTTTTAAACCAGAACGTCATAATTTCACTTAGATAGATAAAGAGAGATGGGGATTATAGATTTGAATGAATTTATTGTTTGCATCAGCACTTTACACCATACATATTTTTGGCAACAACACTTATAAAAATACAATTAACAAACAGTTTGAATCGTGTTTAAAGGCACTATCTTTAGGAGATATTCCACAACCCTCTAGTGAATTAAAAAGCGGTACTCCCGAAGATAAAATGAACCCTTCCAATATGAAGTAGAGTGCCAGAATTGTGTAGCTCAGAAAAAACAAAGAGGAGAGGAGTTCGGTGTTACCAAACTTTTTTCGCTGACCTAGGCAATGTGTTGCCTTTTATAGTAGAAAACATGTAACTGTTGAGAAGTAATAATGACCATTAAAGACAGTTTAATAATAATTAAAATAACAGCTATAAAACACGAATTAATTATAATTAAATGTAATCAAATCTTTTAAATGTCATTAAACATCAATTAGAATTCCAACGGTCAATTTGAGAACTCCCTTATCATCATTTTACTAACCCAAGCTCATATTTAATGGTATATTAAGGTATTCCTAGTCTTGAGTTATATGAGACTTCTTCCTTTGACACATTTACACACAATAACTACAACATTTATCATGAGAAAATTTAGATATCAAAATTATTTTTAACTATTTTATTGATCTTTATAAATTAGTTAAAAAAATCATATAATCTGGAAAAGAGCGAGTAGGCTGTTGATCTTTGTCTTGTAATATTGTCTCTCTAAGTCATTTTCCTTGTTTATCAAAATATGCTTTTTTTTAAGTCAGAAAATAGGGAAAATGACAACTAGCTACTTTGTTAACAAAAACATATAGATACAAGCCATTAAAATTTGGAAACCGATATGCGACCATCATTTTTTTTATAATTTTAAATGTTCAAAATATACTCATAACTATCAGAATGTTTAATTTTTCGTCTTCAAGAAGAGCCTTTAATATTTGGAAAATGACATATACCAACCAACATATTTGCAAACATTAATTTTTAAAATTAGTTTAAAATTTTTTTTTGGCCAAGTAGTTAAAAAATAATTAGTCTGTTACAAATATAATTTATTCATAAAAAAATTCTCATTTAAATTAAATGGTGGGTTTTATTTATCGATCCCATTAATCACTATTATTTTTAATGAGGGTCAAAAGGAAAAAAAATTAAAAACTATTTCAGCTAGATGTTTTTCCTATAAAATGGAGAGAAGGTGCTAATAGAAAGGGATGATTAATTTTTGTTAGATCCTTGTTGTTTCATTTGATTTTTAATAAGGTCCTTGTAGGTTTTTTACTTTGTATTTATTAATTTAATTGAAAATTAAAAAATCTAAAAAATTAAAAATATAATTTACTGATAATAAATTTCGATTAACATTGATATGATTAGAAAAATAATTAGTATAATTAATTATTAAGTATTAATTAAATAATTATTATTTTATTATTTTTTGATAAAATTTTATTATATTAATTCAAATTTCATTATTAGAAAAATAAATAAATAAGCAGAGTATTTAAATAATTATTAAAAAAGAGTATTAAAATAATATTATTATAATAATAATAATTATGTATAGAGTAACATTTAAGAATATGATATTTTATTGTCATAGACAAAATTTTATTAGAATCTAATTAATAAATATAAAAAAATAGGGACCTAATTAAAAATTAATTGAAACTATAAGAACCTTCATATTAATTATTCCTAATAGAAATGTGCGTATAGTATGTGTTATTTTCACATAAATTTATTTGAAAGCGGGGGGAAAAAAACAGCAAACATCCTTGAAATACCCTATTTGTCATCCTAATCAACTTTCAAATAGCTAGGAGCATGTAGAAAGTGTATCTTTTGAAAATGTATGGCACTTGTAAGGGTAAAGATGGAAATCAGAACAATTTTTAAACAACTATAACAATGCAACTAACTTTTTAAAATTTTCATAAATTAATTAAAATGACTTATATTATGCAGGGGATGAGCATATATATTAATAGTGACCTTTTCGTATAACATTACAATGAAAGTGAAAATTTCCACGTGAAGATGCACATCATGTCTTAATTATTAAAAAAAAAGACAGAGTAGAGAACTAAACAGTTTATCTATGGTTCATAAACATATAAATAACGCAGCTTCATATAGAATTTAGTTGTGTGTGTGTGTGTGTGTGTGAGAAAATACATAGGATACATCTTGTTTTCAAAACTGGGTATAGTGCAGAAAAAAGAATCCAACAGAGCCAGATTAGTAGTGTGTGTGTTTATATATATATATCTCATAAAATATCATAATATTGCAGGTAGGTTGCGTACAAATGCCAAGCAAACAGGCGACATCCTTATCAATGGCCGCAAACAAGAACTAGCTTATGGAACATCAGTATGAGAAATTAAAATACATACCCTTTAATTAATTCATTTACAAGGAAACAAATTCATATATATGTGAATTAAAAATTTCTAACAACAATAGAGTATTATATAATTTGTTTTCACCAGGCGTATCTGACGCAAGACGATGCAATATTGACGACGTTAACGGTGAAGGAAGCAGTGCACTACTCAGCTCAGCTTCAACTTCCCGATACGATGACCGTGTCGGAGAAGAAGGAGAGAGCAGACTTCACAATAAGAGAAATGGGATTACAAGACGCCATTAACACAAGGATTGGAGGGTATAATAATGGAGGTTCTAAAGGAATCAGTGGAGGGCAAAAGAGGAGGGTTAGCATTTGCATTGAGATTCTCACAAGGCCAAGCCTTTTGTTCCTTGATGAACCAACCAGTGGACTTGATAGTGCAGCTTCTTACTATGTTATGAGCAGAATTGCTGGCTTGAACCAGAAGGATGGGATTCAGAGGACTATTATTGCAGCTATACATCAGCCTAGTAGTGAGGTTTTTGAGCTTTTTCATAACCTTTGTCTTCTATCTTATGGTCAGGCTGTGTACTTTGGTCCTGCTTCTGCTGCAACTGAGGTTGGATTTTTTTTTTCCTCTGTTTTTTTTTTAAGAATTGTTCATGTGTTCTTCATCAGATTTTGAAGTTGAATTCTAAGATTTTGTTTGTATGTATGTCTTTAATTCTTCATCGATCTGTCTGAAGTTTTTTGCATCAAGTGGTTTTCCCTGCCCTACTCTCAAGAACCCCTCCGATCATTTTGTTAAGACCATCAACAATGATTTTGAGAAGGTAATTACAATTTGTAATATTCTTGTTCTCTCTTCTTCTTTTTTTAATTTTTCTTTCGTTTTGATAACACGCAAAATGGGTACCACCCTCATTCAACTATAGGAGGAAGCTCTAGAGGGTTAAGACAACTAGTTGTGTAGGGATAGAATAGGCGTTTCTAAGCCTAAGAGTGTTTGTTGTAATTCTTGTTTGAGCCTTCACCCCGTTCTATTACCCAAAAAAGAAAAAAAAAAGGAAAAAGTGAATTAAACTTTGATACAAATAGAGAGTAAAAAAGTCCTACCATATCCCAAAAATATATTGTATGCATATTTGTTTAAGTTTTTTAGAAGCGTTTTTGCTATTTTACGAGGTAAGTATAGAAGAACCGTTTATGTATTCAGGATAGGAGGGAGGGAGTATGTTATCAAAAGATATTTTAATAGACGCTCAATTCAACTGAATTGAAATATGAGCAATATAATGTACCATTTCTATTTCCCATAGGAGGACCCTGAAAAAGGATTATCAGAAGGACTAACCACAGAAGAAGCAGTTGATACTCTTGTGAACTCATACAAATCATCTGCATTCAGTCACCAAGTTCAATCAGAAGTAGCCACAATAAGAAAAAGGGTTAGTGCACTTCTCTCTCTCTCTCTACATATATATATATATTGATAAATCACAAAAAAAAAAAAATCTGCAATAATAACTAAGCCTAATGAGTAATGAATACAATGCAGAAGTATTCTAGTACAGTGGAGATGAAAAGCCATGCTTCATTCCTCAAGCAGTGCATCATTCTCACAAGAAGATCATTTGTGAATATGTATCGCGATGTAGGCTACTACTGGTTACGACTACTTATCTATGGTGGATTGGCTATAACTCTGGGCACTATCTTCTACAATGTTGGCTCAAACCAAAAAGTCCAAGTAATAATATATTTATATATACATATAGAGAGAGAGAGAGAGTAATGGAGAGTATGAGACCTGATTTAGACAAAGTTGGAATTCTAGATCATGAATATATATATATATATATATATATATATTTGCAAATAGAGACAAATTTAAAACTTGCTGTTTTTATCTGGTTTCAGTTAAGAGCGTCACTGCTCATGTTTGTGGCCACATTCCTGAGTTTCATAACCGTTGCTGTGTTCCCTTCACTTGTGGAGGACATGAAGGTACAAGCATTTGTGTGTGTGTGGGTATATGATCTTCCCATTTACATTGGTATAACATCTTGTCCTCACCATGAAAGAAAATAAATTATCCAGAAAGAAATAGATGTTTCAGCTTTCTTTAAGTGCAAGCAACTTCTCTTCCTTGGCATGCAAGAAAGTTATGATCTCTCAAGTTTGTTGATACTGTTAATTTTTTTTTTTCCAGGTGTTTGAAAGAGAGAGACTAAATGGGCATTATGGTGTTGCTGCATACACGATTGGACAAACGTTATCTTGTATTCCATTCTTGATATTGAATGCACTGATTCCAGGAGCAATAGTTTATTACTTAAGCGGACTTCATCAAGGTGGTCTGCATTTTCTCTACTTTGCTTCTGTGCTTTGCATCTCAGTAATGCTGGTTGAGAGCTGCATGATGGTTGTGGCAAGCATGCTTCCGAATTTCTTAATGGGGATGCTCACTGGTGCTGGAATTCTCGGCGCGATGATGTTAACCGGTGGATTCTATCGCCTACCAAAAGAACTTCCAAAATTCTTATGGAGATATCCTTTTTACTGCATTTCAATTCACAGGTACACATACCATGGATTGTTCAAGAACGAGTTTGAAGGTCTGATATTTACTATCAGTCCAGACGGGAGGCCGGGGAAAATTAGTGGAGAAGAAATTATGAGAAATTCATGGCAGATCGACACGGAAAATTCGAAGTGGATTGATCTTTTGATCCTTCTGGCAATGGCAGTTCTGTATCGAATTCTGTTCATGGTTGCTGTCAAGAGCATTGAGAAGTTGAAGCCTCTAGTTGCATCCTTCAACTTCAAGTGAATTGATTATTGGTGAAATATTCTATGTGGTATATACTTAGAAAATGAATCAAGGAAATTATGAAGGAAGCCAATGTATGAATTGTTTTTAGTTGTCTCTTTCTATTTGGAATTGTGTGTGTGTGTGTGTGTGTGTGTGTTTGGTTTGACTTGAAATTCTTCCAAACTAGTTTATAACAATGTCTCTTTGTTATTGAATGGGACTAAGTGTAACAAAGCCGCTTTGTATTGTGTATTACCGAATTTACGGAAGTGTATCTATTTATTATACTGTTGTAGTAGTATAACTAAAATGTGAGTCTTGTGTTTAATACAAAAACTAAGTATTGAATAATACAGCTCGCTATAACCATATTTTTCTAATAATTAATGCATATTATGTAATCACTTATAAT
Source organism: Acacia concinna (assembly GCA_037177275.1). Taxonomy (NCBI): domain Eukaryota; kingdom Viridiplantae; phylum Streptophyta; class Magnoliopsida; order Fabales; family Fabaceae; genus Acacia; species Acacia concinna. The sequence goes on from JBAGKO010000015.1 coordinate 19,530,234, forward strand.
TAAAATATACTTTTTTGTAACAAAATTAATGTATTTGTTTTGATATTATTATAATTATTTATTTTTAATTATTCCTCTCTATTTTCTAATTTTAGTAAAATTGTTGTTATATTAACTTTGTAAACATAAACATTTTATCAAAAGGTATATTAAATACATAATTTATTTCACACATTATTTTTGTAGAGGCTCTGCTTTTTGGAGTTACCAAATTCAAGAGTATGAACTCATTTTGGAATCAAATATGTAATGAAAATAGAGCGAGCAAACTACAAAAACAAACAACAAACTCATGGGCTAATGATTATATTCTAACAAACCCAAAAGAAGGCTACCTAGCCCATCATATATAATACTACATTTAGTCCTAATTATAAAACTCAATAGACTTTTTTAAAAAAAAAAAGTGAAATAAGTTACTCAATGGTATCATATATTATGTTTTATTATATTATACATTAATTTATAAGTCAAACAAAACAGTTTAAAGAAAAAAAAATTTAATACTTTAAAGTAATATAATTAGCTTTCTTAAGATTCTCCAAACGAGTCAATTGGATCTTACAATTAGGATCGGAAGGAGTACAATTTACTTCAATTTAATGGATCTAATAGGAGACTTTGTGGAAGGATAAGTTGGTTAAGGATGTAGATGGGAAACTAGAGCTGTATGTACAAGTGCCAGAAGAAAAGTGCCTTATAAGATTATTAGTAAAATAGAGATCATTCCTCTCACCTATATGCAGAATTGTGATGATGAAGTTGTATGGTTGGAGCAAGCGGTCGGTTGACGCAGCTCAATAACATCATTTATTTTATGTAACTGACTTCATTTAGTGAGATTATGACTTTGTTGTTGTTATTGTAATTGGGGCAATAACAGTAAGAGAGAAACTTTTTAAACCGAAATGTAGTGTAGCTGGACTGTGTCCTTCCTACTTTTAAAGAGGAATCATCAAAATCCTGGACGAGTCCATATTCTCTTAGAATCCCTCCCTCCTCTTCTCTTAGAATCCTCTCACATGTGCATGCATTTTTTTTAATAAATAAAAAAGGGAAATTTACAATGAGGTCCCAAATAAAGGACTTTACGTCAAATAGGTCCCGTGAAATCGCATATTTACATTCAGGTTCCAAGGTTGTAAATTTCCGCTGCTGAAATTGTAAATTACAACCTCATGAGGTTGTAATTTACAACCTCAGCAGTGCAATTAACAACTCCGTAGTTGTTAATTGGGACTTGGCAGTAATAAATTCTTGAAACATGGGACCTGACTGTAAATACGCGATTTCGTGGAACCTATTTGACGTAAAGTCCCTTATTTGAGACTTTATTGTAAATTTTCCAATAAAAAAAAAAGATGTCAAGTTTGAAATAAATCAATAGTTGAGATGAATTTCTGAAGGATGAGGAGGGAAAAAGCTTATAAGGAAATCAGCTCTAGTCTTAGCACGTGTTATATTTCTGTGCTCTTGGTCAAGAAGTGTGTGGTGAAGTCAACATCACCCTCGTTGACCCAAATTCTAGAAGCTGATGATAAGGAAGGAAGTTTTTTCTGCAAAAAGGAGGAGGGATACGAGTCCAATATAGATGGTAGTAGAGTTTGACTGCTTTGGTTTTTTGTCTGCTATATGTTGTTTTTAGGATTTTTGTTGTTTTTTTTCTGGTTTAGACTCTATTTTGGCTTGGCCGTAAAAGAAAGAATAATACGGCTTGCTAGAAAATATTTTATTAACAACTAATGCATAATATATAATCACTTATAATTAAAGTATACTTTTTTCTTTTTCTTTTTTTGAAAGAAATTTAATTGATATTATAATATCAACAATAAAAAAAATCTTTTTATGTAAAAAAAATTAAATCTATTACTTATAAAATTACAGATAAAACACTCTAACTTTAAATAACTAAATATAATTTAAATTGCGTAAGTCTCATTGCTACAAAATCTGAACTGAATTCCAAACCTATGAGGTTGAAATTCAATCTCATTAGGAAGGAAAAGACTTCGTTTTGGACTTGATAACTTATTAACTCACCTAACTTTTCGAAAATTAAAACAAAAATAGACTATGTTTCTATAAACAAAATTTGAAGAGTTATTTGATTTCATATGGCATCTTGATCCGGCCTATAAACTTCATACTACTCTCATTCTTCTACCTAATTAGAAAATTTATCTATATCTTAAATGTAACAAACATTTATTATATTTGTTAAACTTTTATTGATTTATCCCTATCAAAGCTTACTTAAACAATAATCAAGTAAAATAGTAATGGAGGGAATTAAGAAAGATAAATGAAGTGCTTTAGAAAAACAGAGTATGTCATATTAACAAATTTAGTTATAATTTATTTAATCTAATCAAATAAATAGTCTTACATTTACATTAACCGAAGGGAGTATAAAGAAACCTCCTTTGATTTTTATACGTCATCAGGGATTGTCATATAGATGTATATAACTACGTTTTAAGAATCCACACGTTACTATCGACAAGATACGTACGTCCAATAAATATATATATATATATATATATAAAGACAAGATATAGTTTATGTTTATTTGAAAAAAAAAAAGATATATACGTGGTTTGAAAATTTAACATTTCTTAGAAAATATCAATGACCAATACATGAATTCTTAACATCATAAAATTTTGGAAAAAATTTATTAAAGTCGGAACTATGAAAAAGAAGTTATTGACAAGTGAAAGATATTATTGAAAAGTTATATACTTCTTCCCGTAGGACCTCGTTGTAGATAAAGAATGAGGTCTTATATTTAGGACCAGAGAGAAGATATGGGATTTGTAGATATATTATTTATCATTGATGGGACCTAAATGATATTGGGAAAATTGTAGCCAGATCCCACTTAACAAGTTTAATGACAATCAGGTCCTTAAAATCTTTAAATGCAGTGAAGTTCTATGGGATTTGGGTGTTGTTACTTCATTATAGACTTGAAAACACAATTTTGCCCCTGATTGAATTTGGGGGAAAAAAGCTAGAATTTTTCAAGCCCTTAGACGTGTTTGATATGGTCAAACTCTTATCAATTCTAAACACAGAAACCTCTTATCAAGTTAATAGAATATATTGCCAGAAAAATGTGATTTAAAATTTTTAAGAAAATATAATTGTTTTCATACTACCTCCGGTCTTAATTATAAGACTTAGTTAACTTTTATTTTAGAAGTTAAAGAAGCATAATAAATTACTTAATCAATATCATATATTGTATTTTATTATATTATATATTAGTTAATAAGTCAAACAATATAATTTAAAGAAAAATGATAAATTTTAATACAAAATTCTATAAAAAATAAATTAATTAGTACCGGAGGAAGTAATATACAACAATTTTAACTTCTTCCTCACAACAAATCATTCTAAACACTCCATCACAAGTCACACCCTATACATGAGATTATATTTCAATTCTTTTTAGATTAACCCACAGTTCCATACTTCTCGATTAGAAAATAATCAATAGAAAAAGAATTGGCTATATATATACACACATCATTTGAGGGAACCCTTTCTGATTTTATATTTGATTGAGTATTCTCATAACACATACGTGCCACTCCAAACTATCAACAAAACACATACACAAACCTACAGGAAACCCAACATTACAGACAAGTTTTTATTTATGATACTGCGTTTAGTGGAAAACACAGAATAAAACAAATAGGGATCTGTGTGGAACCAATTATTTAGGAGCATTTGGAAGGAAGATTGTTAAGAAGTCGATATCATATTTTTGGTTGTGTTAGTTTTGAGGCCAACACAGTAGCCAGAATTATTTGAGCATTATTGGAATCATCCAATGTTGTTTCTTGACCTAAATGAAACACACTTTCAATTAATTTGTTACCTTATGCTGTCACGCATATATGTATCGTTATCAGATATATACTTGACAGCTTCAGGACTAAAATACAATAATTGAACCCTTGTCTAACACAATCCTGTATTGCCTTGCCTGTTCAATGATTTGGACTCATTTTACTGTGTGAAATGTTCCCCTATGTCATTAATATATATCTCATTAATATAAGACATATTTTAATGAGGAAATTGAATTATAAAGTGGGTCGAGGGAAAGATAGGGGGAGAGAATCTTAAAAGAAAAGTTTTCATAAATAGTAAAATAATTTATTATGTTTAGAAGTCTCTCTTATTTTTTTTTTTTCTCTCTATTCAAATATAGGATAAAGTCTTAATGATGGTTACGTCCAATAATAGTTGTGTCGAAAGGAATAGACTTGATATTCCCACGAGGGTTTGAACATTGTAAATGGAGAATGGGAAAAGTAACTAAAAAAGTTACCCTTATTTAGGCATGATAATGATGTGAATTTTTGCTTGTTTTCTCTATTTTTCTCTAATTTATTAGTCTTCCTAATTTGCCCTTTCACTTGTAGCTGCACTCTCTACTCACCTTCATCTACATCATCTCTTACCCCATATTTAGATGGAGAGAAAATTAGAAGGAAAAAATTAAAAAAGAAAACTTCTAAATATAGTAAGTTTTTTTATCATTTATGAAAATTTTTAAATCTAGTATTCATTTTCTCCTCCTTTTTCTCCACTTTTCCCCTTATCCAAACACACAATTTGTCTTCCGACTCTCCGTTTGTCGTTGATATACTCTCCACCATGTCCTTTGCCTTCTCTTGGTTCTTCAAATTGATTTTAAAAACAATTGTCCTACCACGTTGTTTATTGAGGTGGTTAGTGACATTATTCTTATAAAAAGAAGAATACAAGTTAGAGTTTTGAAAAATACACTTATTGGAAGAAATACAAATATTTTGTGCTTTAAGTCTTGAATGTGGAAACCCCTTGATTAGATTAAAAAAATTGTTCCAAACAAGTTTTATATTTTTTTCTAAAATATATTTTATTAGAATAATCATCCAAACAGATTTTGCCCTTTTTTTTTATCAAACCTTGTTTTAAAAACAATTTTATAAATCTATTTTAAAAACATTAAAATAAAATCAAACAAGGCGTAAATATTTATATCAAAAGAAAAAAAAAGAGAAAAAGACTCAAAAATATAATTCAAATAGATAAAATAAATAAATTAATTTTTCAGTTGTTAATTAAGATATTGAAGGTGTGAAAGTAGATGTATTAACACCTTGAGTATCTTAATTAACAACTACAAAATTTATTTATCATTTACCTATTTCAATTTTAACTTTATGTGTTTCTCCCAAAAAATAAAGGTCTTCATATTGCTAATAAGATAGTAATTCCCAAAATTTTAGATACGAGTATATCATAAGAGAGTAGCTACGTATAAAATACCAAACAAACCTAACATGTACAGTAAAAGAAGAATTTAGGAACGAGACTGGTCAATGCATCAAACCTTCCAGTCATTCTCAATTTTTTTCCCATTTTTATCAAAACTTGTTTTAAGAAACAATTTTATAAAGCTATTTAGAAAAACAGAATGAAATTATTTGTAAATATATACATGCTTCCACTGTTTCTATTTATAAGATCTTTTTGGAGAATCCTAAAAAATCCTAAGAAAGATAATTACATTATTTTAAGATATTAAAGTTTGTTGTTTTTCTTCAAATTATGTTATTTGACTTATAAACTACTATATAATGTAATAAAACATAACGTATGATATTATTAAGTAATGTAATTAATATTCTTAAGATTTTTTTAGGATTCTCCAAAAGGATCTTATAAATAAGAACAGGGGGAGAAAATATATATATATATATATATATATGAAAAGAAAAAAATGTCTTAATATTGCCAATCATTTAATCAGATAATTCCCAAAAGTTTAGATTAAGGGAAAATTACACTAAGATCTCAAGTAAGGGAATATACGTCAAAGAGGTTCCGAGATAGAAATTAATTACTGTCAGGTCCTATTAACAACCGCAAAGGCGCCATTAATAACTTTGGAATTGTTAATAGAGACTTGGCAATAATAAATTTTTTATTTTAAAGATTTAAAAATAGCATTTTTTTTTTTATCTTGAGACTTTTTTTACGAATATTCTTTTATATAAGACTTCGGTGTAATTTTTCTTTAGATTTATCATGTGAGAGTAGCCACGTGTAAAATACGAAGCAAACCTAACAGTAAAGATGAATTTAGAGGGTAAGAACGAGACTGGTCAGTACATCATATTGGAAGTTATACTTTTCTGTGCTATTTATTTTTTGTAGTTTTCCATTTTAGTCAAAAGTTAGGCACTGATGGGACTTGGTTTTGTCGTACTATATCTTCGAATTTCGGTATTTAGTTACGTAGAATATATGAATATGCTACGTGGTTCAATAACGGTTTTGGATTTCCCTCATCTTCATTGGTAATATGATTTTCCTTTGTTTGGCAGTTACCGACTTGCCAGGTTACAACGTTTGAATGGGAGCAAGGAATAATCACGCCGTTAAATCTGGGCACCATTTCGTCTCATATAAGCTTTCATATCAGAAATCATGTGGATAAAAAACAAATGTAAAGGGCTTTCATATCAGACTGATTTCAATAACGGTTTTGGATTTCCCTCATCTTCATTGGTGTGATTTTTCTTTGTTTGGCAGTTACCGACTGCCAGGTTACAACGTTTGAATGGGAGCAAGGAAAAATCACGCCGTTAAATTTGGGTACCATTTCGTCTCATATAAGCTTTCATATCAGAAATCATGTGGATAAAAAAAAAATGTGAAGGGCTTTCATATCAGACTGATTAAAGAGTTATTCAGTACTTTTTAAGGATTTTTTTAAAAAATTATTATGTATGAAATTAGATTCTAAAAAGTTTATTACAACTAGAATATGTACTCAATAATACTCTATGCTTCGTTAAGGTATAAATTTATCTATGAAGTATTTATAAATGAGCAACTTGTATCAAAAAATTTTATTGACGGTAAAAATATACATAAAGATTTCAACACAAAAATTAACATACTCCTTTATAACATTTTTGCATCATTTTAAAATCTTTATATGCATTTTGTCAAAAAAGGTTGGTCAAATTGGTAAAAAATCGACTCATGACTCATAAAATTGTAAATTCAAATCCCTATGTCGATGTGAGGGCTTAGATGGCTGACATGTAAGTATCTTTAAAGGCACTTTTTAAGCCTAAAGACATACTCTAACTCTAGTGAACCCTCAAAATCCAATCCTCCTAAACTTTTTTTATATATAAAAAAAAACTATTCATGTGTATGTTTAGATCCATTAAGCTATATGATGCTATGTGTACTTCACATATAGTTTCCGGATAAATTTGCCCCTTATCTGCCATCAAATGTCTCCATATCACTGTTAAGAGCATTACTGAATAATCAACCCAAAGCATATATCAGAATACGGATTTACTTGCTTAAAGATCACACCATTCCTAGCCTGCCATATTGCCCCACCCACACACACACCCTCTTTATCTTTTTTATAAACAATTTTTTTTCTTATCTCAAAATTTAAACTACATTTCTCTTTTCTATCCTCTATTAAATACTCCCTCCGGTCCACAACATAAAGCATTTGTAGAAGAATTGATTGATCCATAATATAGAGCATTTATAAGATAATTAATGCTCATTTTTTATTTTTGTCCTTATAATTAATACTCATTTGCAATTTACCCACTTATTAAAATTTTAAACACATTTTACGCTATAAGACATATTAAATAAGTTAACTATCATTTTTTGTTTCTCGTGAATTAATTGAAATGCCCTATATTATGGACCAGAAAAAGTAAATAATTTTATAATAATTATCAATCAAACACTACTAATTCTCCCTCATACAATTATTTATTATAAATTCTCCCTCATATATTTTATATTCATTATCTCTCCTATCTTTTTTATAAATAGGGACACATTTAGAAAAAATATGATATTTTTTAACACAATTATTACTTTTAATTAATCTTAATCACCATTTTATTTTATGTAATAAAAAAAAGTTAGTGATAAAAAAGACAGAGGGAAAATAAAGCTGTAAATCAACATAACTATTCTCAACTTGAGAGCTTCACGTTTGCCGGTAAAGGCAGGTTTTGCATTCATGGGTTGGGTGACTTGTCAATATTTCGTACTGACAAGCGGCGTTGGTGCGGGCACATTCTCCCATCCCTATTAAATTTAAAAACGGAACCGGAAGAAAAAAGAAAAGAAACTACTGAAAATGGTTGCTTTACTACTTTCCCTTCTTTTAAATATAAAATATATTTATTTAATTTATAATATATTTTTTAAAATACCCTAACCATCTTCTTTATTTTCTTTCCTCCTTAATTATTATAAAGAGAGTATTAATTTAGGAAAACTGACAAATATGAAGATTATATATTATATTTAAAACTAAGATTAACTCCCTAAATATGTCTTATAACTAAATATCAATGGTTCTGGTAAAAAAAAAAAAAAAACAAGATATCCATGTTGATCAATTTGAGTAATGGAAGAATTGTAATGTGGATGTTCTCAAAATTGTTGTATTTTGACATTAACGATGTTTAATGTTGTATTTTGTTTTCGCCAATTAAATTATAGTATTATAATAGAACCAATCTGACAATCTGATTTGACGCACTAACTTTGAAAACACTGTTTCCAAGTGCCTATTGTGGTTTTTTGAACCTTGCAATTTACATACATATTTTCTTTTTAATGGTACATCCTGCCTCATGCAAGCTTGTAGTTAATAATGCAGTTTGGGAATTATTGAAATCTCAGTGCATTTCTTATATAAGGCGAATCAAGAACAGAGTCTCACTCAATATTTGTGGTAGGCCACCGTATAATTATGCATCTGAGCTTATCAGACATAAGATCCTGAAGCTCGGATGAAAACGATTGAGGAAGGTGAGGGTCCTATATATATATATATATATATCATTCCTTCTTAGAAAAAAAATATATCCCATCTCTTTCAAGTTATGCTAATAGAATGAAATCTTACAAATTTGTAAAAAAAAAAAAAATTTAAAAAAAGAATCTTTTAAGAAAATTTCAAGCAAAAACACTAAAACAACAGAACAACAAGCGAACAAGTTTAACCAAAGAACTATTGGTACTTGACCCACACAATATAGATAGATCTTATCAATGGAATTCCTTTTACTGTTGATTTTAATTTATTTACATTTTTATATTTTTTTGGTACAGGTTATGTTGTTTGCAATATAACTCTGTTGAAATGCATTTCATCCAGGATCTTATGTTCAGTAATCATAATTTTGCTATCAAAAGATTATGCTGTGGTGATTTTGCAACCCCAAAAAAAAAAAAAAGAAAAGAAAAAGACTCAGCTAACGAGGCACATAAATTCCTGAGGAAATCTATCATATCTAGTACTCTTATAATAAATTTCTAATAAATTCTAATAAATGTGTCACATATCCTATCTATCTTGACTAGTTGTTCTTAGTGGGCACTGCTATCCCTATAAATTCAACCTCTGCAATTCTAATCAGCCAAGTTCTCTTCCACCTTCTTCCCTTATTACAGACACACTGAAACTAGAAAATATTCCATGGCTTCTCTTCTTCATCCACCAGTAGCGCCAGATACTAGCTCTAAAGTTGTAGAACTACAAAACAGTCTAGACTTTATTACTCCATTTGAGAACACCATGATCAAGCCAACAGATAGAAGCAAAGGTACTCACAAAGAGGATAAGGGGATTTTCATGACATGGGAAGACTTGTGGGTGACTGTTGGAAGTGGAAAAAATAAAAAACCATTGTTGCAGAATCTGACTGGGTATGCCAAGCCAGGACAGCTTTTGGCTATTATGGGTCCTTCAGGATGCGGCAAAACCACACTCCTTGATGCTTTAGCAGGTTCCACATTTTATTTTTTTATGACACATCTCTATATATGAATCTCAAAGTAAATTATATGCTGGATGATACTGTTTTTTTTTTATTGCATCCCTTTCCAAATGATGTTCAAGCATATTTTGGTCATTTCAGTTTGGAATTATCTTTATCTTGATGTTCAGTTCTCCTGTTTAGAGAAGTTTGATAACTGATGTGTAAACTACAAAACAATCCTATACAAAAGAAGGACCATGCTTATAGACATAAAGTTTGAAGGTGTTTCTTAGTATCACATGTTTTTTCTTTCCTTGATGCCAAGGATTAAAGGGGAAACTAAGTGAAAGAGAACTAACTTTCTGTCATTTGATGAGCTTATTAATTGGTTTAAGACTTTAGCAGTTGTAATGCATACTTTTAAGTTTTAAGAATTATCGCAGGAAGGTTAGGTTCAAACATGCAACAGTCAGGGAAGATTCTTATCAATGGCCACAGACAAGAACTAGCATATGGAACATCAGTAAGAAAATTCCAAAACCTATGTCCTAAAGATATAAGTAAGAGTGTCACTGACCTCACTCCCTCCCCATGCAAAAACAGGCATATGTCACCCAAGATGATGCTATGTTGTCAACTTTAACAGCCAGAGAAGCTTTATATTACTCATGTGAGCTCCAACTTCCAGATTCCATGTCCATGGAAGAGAAGAAGGAGAGAGCGGACTCTACGCTCAGAGAAATGGGTCTACAAGATGCCATCAACACAAGGATTGGAGGGTGGATGTCAAAAGGCCTTAGCAGTGGACAAAAGAGAAGACTTAGCATTTGCATTGAGATTATAACACGCCCGAAACTTCTATTCCTTGATGAACCAACTAGTGGGCTTGATAGTGCAGCTTCATATTATGTTATGAGCAGAATTGCCAATCTAAACATAAGGGATGGTATTCAGAGAACAATTGTAGCATCTGTCCATCAGCCTAGCAGTGAAGTTTTTCAACTTTTCCATAACCTGTGTCTTCTGTCTTCAGGCGAAACAGTATATTTTGGCCCTGCACCTGAGGCAAATGAGGTCAGAAACTAGACTCTTATTTACATCATTAAATATTTAAATATTTCCAAATAACTACAATAAAAGCTGATTTTAAGCTGACTTCTAAAATTCTACTTTGATTTATTGTAGTTCTTTGCTTCAAATGGTTTTCCATGTCCAAGTCTTTACAATCCTTCTGATCATTTCTTAAAGATCATAAACAAGGATTTTGAACAGGTAAGCTAAGTTTTTTTACCCTCACTTGAATTTACAATGAAACCTACAGCACTACAGTACACTCAAAGATTCTGGTTAATACTAGAGAAAATCAGAATTTACCTCTATCATTTCCAGGATCCAGAAGAAGGCTTTGGTACAAGAGAAACCACAGAAGCGGCGATTGATATCCTTGTAGAGTCCTATAAGTCATTTGAAATTTGCAAACAAATTCTGAAAGAAGTGGAAGAAATAAGCGGAAGTGTAAGTTAGTGCTCCTTTTAGTCCTTAATATAAAATCCGATTAACTTTTTTTAAAAAGACTAATAAAGCTCAATAAATTAACTTAAAGTAATTATATTTATCATTTTTCTCTAAATTGGTTTGCATGACTTATAAACTGGTATATAATCTAATTATACAAAATATATGCTTTGATTAAGTTATTTATTTAACTTCCTTAATTTCTTTAAAAAAAATTAACTGAGAACTAGAGGGAATATTACATTAATGGAAAAAACCATCATGCAGCAAGGAGGCACAATTTTTCAAAATTGGAAGACCAACAAGACTAGGATACAAGAAATTCTAACCAATAAATGAACTACAGGATTCTGACGGGATGGGGAAAAGGGGGATCCATGCTGCATTCCTCACTCAATGCCTTGTTCTTATAAGAAGATCTTCCCTGCATATGTACCGTGACATGAGCAATTACTGGTTACGTCTTGCTGTATATGTTGCAATAGCTATAAGTCTGGGTACTATTTTCTATAACGTGGGTTCAATTATTGAGTCTATTCAGGTAAGAGAAGTAAAGCAACACATATTTATGTATGGCTCTTAATGCACAAAGTTTACTATTAATATATTCCAATACACTGCAGGCTAGAGGATCGCTGCTCACATTTTTTGTTTCAGTACTCACTTTCATAACCCTTATTGGTGGATTCCCTCCATTTTTAGAGGAAATGAAGGTAATGTTTTGTACTTATTCTCTAATTTCTTAAGAAAAAAATTTGACATGCCCTGATTTTATAGAATTGCACTGTAACCAGACGAGTTAGTCTGTTTTCTAAGAAAGGTATTTTCTTTTAATATGAACCTCAGTTTGACTCCTTACAAAATAAAAGGAAATCCTAAAAGAATCAAAGTACCTTCATAATAAACTGAAGAAGAGATTTAATCAAGAGCAAAAGGAAAAGACTCTCCTGTAATTACCAAAATGCCAACAAAAAACAGAAACAGTACACCTTTGCATTTGAGCTTCAATTACATAACCCTAAATAAACTATCCCATGACATGCTGTACTCACTTTATTGCTTCTTCTTGTCATTAAGTCAGGTATTTAAACGAGAGAGATTGAATGGACATTATGGTGTTACTGCTTTTCTGATTGGCAACACATTATCTGCTCTTCCATACATGCTACTGATATCTGTGATACCTGGAGGAATAGTTTATTGCCTTTCGGGGTTGCACAGAGGACTTGAACACTTTTTGTATCTGACGTCTGTGTTGTTTGCCACTGTTATGTCTGTTGAGAGCCTCATGATGGTTGTTGGGAGCTTCTTCCCCAATTTCATAATGGGGATGATCATTGTTGGTGGTATTCAAGGAGTCATGATATTACTTGGTGGTTTCTATAGACTGCCAAATGATCTCCCCAAGCCATTTTGGAGATACCCGTTATATTATGTTTCATTCCACAAGTATGCCTTCCAAGGGTTGTTCAAGAATGAATTCGAAGGTTTAACATTTGCCACTGGTCGTGATGGAGACGCCAAAACCACTAGTGGTAGAGAAATTCTGACAAACACATGGCAAGTGGAAATGGGCTACTCTAAGTGGGTTGATCTTGCTATCTTGCTCGGAATGATCATTCTATATCGGCTTTTGTTCTTGGCCATTACTAAGACCAAGGAGAATGCAAAGCCTATGATTGCAGCTATTGGTTGTCCCCCAAGCAAAATTACAATAACCCGAAGGAATTAGCAGAATTAGACATCCAATGTCAGATTCTAAGGTCAAGGACAACAGGTTGGTCGGGGTAGTTTTTGTATGTGTGTTTTTGTTGGATTCTTCCTAAATTATATAAGACATTGTCTGGACATGTCAAATTCCAACTGCAAGGGAGCATACAACCGAGAAATTCTCAAGTAATCACGATATGTAAGATTGATGGGGCAAATTAATTATAAGTCAACATGAGTGTGTCAAAAACTTCTGACATACTCGTATATCTATAAATACCTTGAAAAATTACGCATTCACACAAAAATTTTAACCAATATGAGAATTTCTTTCATTAAACCCAACCCAGCAGGCATTCTCAAATCAATCTTTACCAACTGTAGCAGTTAGAAGACATGCATTTGTACACTTAAGCATTTCTATTTTCTACTTCCCAAATCGCAACCATTACCTATCACTTAATGAAATTCGCATCTACTGTAAAGAAATTGGGCGAAACAAAACTTTACAAGTATCTACAAATTACGATAGCTGACCAGAACACAATTTAGCGAATGTCAAACCAATTTCATTACCTATGCAGTATTTATTTTCTTAGTTGCAACAGAAAAACCTTTAGAAGAAGACACGATCACGAAGTGGAACTCACATTTGAGAGAACGGCACGGAATGGCCGACTCAATGCCACATCCCGCTGTTTGGGTTCTGCCATGAAACTTGGGGCAAGGAAAAAGGAACCAGAATTGCGAGTGAAGAATGATAAAAAAGAAGAAGAAGAAGAAGAAGAAGGAATGTCGAGTGAAGAATGTATCAAACTAAACCTGATCCTTCAATTCTTCATTTCCGTTTTCCACAACACTGTGTTATGAATTTACAAAATCTTTATATCTGTGTATCAAGGATTTACTGTTCGCATTGAGGCGGCCGGATTGATGCGTCGTATTGAGCCGCCGTTAAAATGTTTTCAAGGGAGAAAAAAAAGACTTACTGAGAGTTTGAATTAGGGGTAAAAAAATGATTTATTAAAGATAGAAAAAGTGACTTATAAAAATAAGTTACTTTTTTCAATTTATCTAAAGGTCTGTCTGGGAAACTCCCAAACTTAAGTTTTAAATTTAAGTTTGTGCAAATTGAGACAAAACTCATCTCACATATTGAAATCCGTAAAAACTATTATAACGCACCCTAAGTAACTTTCTCTTAACAAGTTACTTTTCTATTTACATCTATCCAAATATCATAAACTGCTTTTTATTTTTGTCAATCCCCACCCTCAAACGCGGAAAAAGCTAGCGTCAAACAGGCCCTAAGTTCTTAACCATTGTTACTCTAGGATTTGGGGCGGGTTTGTAAAAATCGTCCAGTCTGATATAATTATTAAAAAAAGATTAAAGTATATTTTTTATCCTTTAAATTTAGTTAAAATCCTCTTTTAATCCTTTAATTTAAAAAAAATGTGTTTTTAATGCTTTTAAATTAACATCGTTAACTTCACTAATTAAAAATGCTGACTCAATCAAGTTAAAATGCTGATATAATTTGAATAAATGCTTTAATATTAACATCAACTTAAAGCTTCAAGGGTTTTAATTATTTTTCTATTTATACATAATTTAAATATAAGAATATGTCATTATTTTAATTTTACTTAGTATTTTCCATCATTAAAGTTAATACCGTTAACTTAAAAGGAAAACACACTTTTTAAGTTAATAGATTAAAAAATGATCTCAACTAAAGTTAAAAGAGTAAAAGTATACTTTAACTTAAAAAAACTACGTTAAATTGTAAAAAAAATCATGTAATTTTTTTAATTATTAATTGTCAACATAAATAAAAAGTGTTTCCTGCAAATAAAGTCATGAAATTATTATTTTTTATGTATTTTATTAGGTTAATTTCATGTGAATGATATTTTGTTAATTTAATATCCTTACTGTTATTTTGCCATCTTGTTGATTTCTTATAAATGGTATTTTATGACATTATTAATTTCTTATGAAATTATACTAATGGTATGAATAATATATATATATGATATTTTTAAATTTAATTATTACATCAATAACTCAACTGAAGGGTTCGAACATTTCAACCATGATCCACTTTGGTATAAGAAGAAAAATATAAGTTAGAGTTCTGAAAAGTACATTTAATTGTGGTTCCAGTCGTGACGCTTGGAGAGACATCCTAACTCCAGGGTGTCTAAATTAACGCCTGAAGGTAATTAACGGCTCGCCCTGCCTGACATTGATATCACCTAGGAAGAATGGAGATTTTGCCTTACCCTTTGGATCGTGAGTGAACCCGACCCTCTTCCAAAAATTATGTATAATGAAAAAAAAAAAGAAATGAAAATCTTTTGTAGTTTAAAGCTTGAATGGGAAACCCTTAATAAAATAAAAAAATGTTCCAAACAGGTTCTATGTTTTTTTATCGCTTTTAAATATATTTTATTAGAATAATCATCCAAACAGATTTTGCCTTCTTCTTTTTTTTTTATCAAAGCTTGTTTTAAAAACAATTTTATAAAGCTATTTTCAAAACATTAAATTTAAAGGCCAAAATATTTATATCAAAAGGACAAAAAAAAAATACGTCTTCATATTGCTACTAAGATAATTCCCAAAATTTTAGATATATCATAAGAGAGTAGCTACGTGTAAAATACCAAGCAAACCTAACATGTACACTAAAAGAAGAATTTAGAGGGTAAGCACATAGTGGCATATATAAATTTAACCTTTAATTATTAATTTAACTAATTCGTTGTAGTATATAAATTAGTTAAAAAAACACTTATACTAAAGAAAAGAGTGATACTCAAATAAGAAATGGACTTTTTGTTTCACTTGAAAGAAAAAATCCAGTGAAGCACACTAAGGGGGTTAAAACCTTTGACATTCTAAGAATTGGAAAACTTTTATAAGAATTGGGTTTTAAATTTAAGTGGTTTATTTTTAAGAAAATTCTAAAAAAATACTTTCCAAATTTGAAAATCTCACATAAGTAGCTTCCTATTAAAATGAATTTTCAAATGCTAATCAAACATAGTTAATGCCTAAATTATCGTGGGAAGCAAAACTAATTTGTGATTTTGATTTTTTTTATTAGAGGGATTTTGATATTTTGATTTTTTTTTGAATTTTCCCTTTATCACTATACTCTTTTAAAATTAAATCATATGCCAATTTATTTTGATCCATTATCATTTATTTACTATGTAAATGGTTTTAGTTATATTTATTTTTAATTTATAATTAAAGTGAGAGTTAAGATACGAACATAACCATCAACTCTTGTTAAAAATGCAAAAGTAACCATAAATTATTTTTTAAAACAAAAGTAACTATAAACTTTAGAAACTAGTATAAAACCATTAAATTACTGACAATTAACTCCACTATAGTAACTCTCACAAAAAATTAGATGATACACTAACTTAATAGTTTTACATTATTTTGCTAAAATTCATGGTTACTTTTATTCTAAAAAATAATTCATGATTATTTTTTTATTTTTAATAAGAGTTTATGGTTATTTTTACACCTTCGTCTTTAAATTTAATATTTAATTATTTTAATTTGATTGAAAATAAGTGTAATGCACATATGTTTTCCTATTAAACAAATTGACCAAGCCCACATACATGACTTGTTTCAAAAGAAAAATTAAATTAAAATTAAAACTTAAATAAAGAAATTAAGAAACAACTATGCGATATAAGATTTTTTTTTTTTTTTTGGTAATTTGGCGTTAAGGCTCTTTTTGGCCAAATTAAAAAGAAAAATGACCTTGCCCAAATAAAAATTTGTTGAGCACTTGCAGAGGGGAAAAACACAGCCGGGGAGGTAAGAAAGGACTCGCCGCTTCTGAGGCAGGCGCCGGTTGTTCTCTGTGACGGAGGAGACATGGAAAATGACGACGTCGACATGCAAAGCGCCGAGAACAATGAAGCGGTAATGCTTCCTTCTCGTCTAGTTTATTACTCGGTTTATTTTTGTGTGTTTTTTTTTAAACTTATTTATGCAATCTAAAACCCTAGTAAGTCCTTCAAGCTTCAATGTGAAATGCGATTGATGTAGGAATTGGATGACATGAAGAAACGTTTGAAGGAGAT
Source organism: Acacia concinna (assembly GCA_037177275.1). Classification (NCBI taxonomy): domain Eukaryota; kingdom Viridiplantae; phylum Streptophyta; class Magnoliopsida; order Fabales; family Fabaceae; genus Acacia; species Acacia concinna. Next base: position 19,547,422 of record JBAGKO010000015.1, read on the forward strand.
GGAAGATGAAGCTGCTGCTTTGCGAGAAATGCAGGCCAAGGTGGAGAAGGAGATGGGCTCCGTGCAAGGTGCTGCTTTCTCTCGTGTCTTGTTTCAGTAAATTTAGTTTCTCTTTTAATTTTAATTATAATCATTTAAACTTCCCAGAAATGTGAGTTTATTTATTTACTGTTTTTCTTCATGTGAAATAATCTGTTTGTTATATAATCATTGGGGTGAATTAGCCGTGCCTAACTCAGAATTAATCCTAGTTTCTTCATTCTGCATGAATGGTACTATCCCTAATTCCTTCTTCATACCGTCTCAAGGTTTTTTTTAGGTCAAGCAAGTTCTTACTGATAAACTGGCAATTGAGAATTTGGTATGTACGGGGAGATGGTAATCCATTGCACATTATGCAATTGATTTGTTCATACTTCATAGGCTAAGAATTTGGACATTTAATGAAAAGTTTGACTTTTGAGTATTAAGACATTTCATGCACATACTTGATCTGTACATGTCCTCAACTTGATTCAAGCCGAGACATATTTAATTAGAAAAGTGGGTTATAAGAAGTTCTCTTTTTATTGCTGGAATTATATTTTATCAGATCATTATTTTCTTGCTTTTCAATGAAAGAAGAAAGGATTTCTTTCTTTCTGGAGGGGGCTTGTTCTGTCCTCCCTCTCCTTTTCCATTATCACCCTTTCCCCTTCTGCATGGATGGTACATATTTCTTAATAAATGACATTTGAAATAGTATATGACAATAAAAGTGTTTTATTTAATTGGTCATTTTCATATAGCACGCATGTATTTTTGTGCTTCTTCTTCTATATTGATTCTTATCTCCTAATAGATCCTGCTAATGCTGCTGCAAGTCAGGCCAATAGAGAGGAAATAGATTCTCGGTCAATCTTTGTAGGCAATGTGAGCTCCCTTGTCCCTGTTTACATTATCAGTATCATTATCTGTTCTACTAAATTAATTTATTTATTCTCATTATTCATCATTATCTCTTCTGCATCTATCAAAGCTTCATTATTTTTAAGGCCTTGTCCTCTTTGGAATGCAGAATCAGAATAACACAACACAAAGCTAGACAGAACATAGGGTAAATTTTAACAAGGCCTACTAAGAGATAGACAGGGATAAAGGAGGAGAAAATGGACAAAAAGTATGTTGGTTAGGTAATTAGTTTGATATGAGAACTTAGTGACAAGGATTTTTACATTGAAATTTTTTTTCTTGGTAGTCACGTGAGTAAATTTGACAACCAGATGATGATACTTTAGACGCTAGAATTGGTCTCCCTTATTGATCACTTGAGGAATGTTGTTTGAGAGATGAAATGTTACAGTTGAATTTAGTACTCCCTCCATCCCTATATATAAGATACCCTATATATAAGATATGGGGTACTTTTTTTTGAATGGGCTTGTCCCTAAATATAAGGTGCCTTTTGAGTTTGTCTCAATAATAACTGCACTTTTTCTTATTTTACCCTCATTAATTATCATACAACAATAATCAAAATATTTGCTCAAATTTATGTTTACGAGAGAGAGGGCAAAGAGTGCACACTTAAACGGAAAAATGAGAGAGAGAGAGAGATGATGACTGTTCTTCTTCTTCTTCTCACTAGATAGGCAGATATAGTACTATACATTTAAGCAATTTACGTTTTAAAACAAATGACTATTGCCGAGATTTTCTTCTTCTATATACTCATCAAAAAATGCAACCATGGATGCCTCTTCTTATTCAAACCTTATAGTAGAGGACTCCATGCATTCCGAATCTGGGTAAAAAAAATCAAGATTCAAATCTATATCAATTGTCGTGGGTGCTTGTTGGTCGCAGCTTGAAATGGGTTTTCTTTGTTCATGAGAGTTAAATGAAGAATTATGTTGCTTTATTTTTTTTGAATGGAAATAGAAGTGACCCTTCAATGCTTAACCTGCCTTTTTCAATTTTGTCAGAAATCTATCTCCGGCCTATCGTCAATATTTTATTCATTTGAGTATTAAAATTACTTTTCTCTCTCTCTCAAGGTTTTTATGTACCACACTCTCTCTCATACTTTTCTCATTGTTACTTTCTCGCTCTCATTCATAAATAGGGGTATTTTTGAAAAAAAATAGTTTTTCAACATAATTATTACATTTAACTCCTTTTAACCGTTCGTTAGAAGCTTGCGATATGGTTCAAAATATCTTATATATAGTGACGGAGGGAGTATGTGATAAAGCCAAAAAAAGAAACAGAAAAAAACGGAGTGTCAGCTAGTCAATATGTGGATCTTACATTGCTCAATAGTGGCCATTCTCGGGTAATTTGCCTGATGCATGTTTCTTTTTTGTGCATATTGATACCAATCCACTATCAGCTTTTAGGAAGTTGTTGGATTTTCTTAACCAAATTGTCAAAATTCTCTGTGTATGCTGGTGATGGAATATCACTGCCTTCTAATCAATGACTGAATAATTATTGGATTTGACTTTGCTACTCTTTCTTGGCAAATTATGATTTTTCATAATACTCGTATGTTACAAGACTAAGAATTTTCTTTATTTTGCATCATATGATTCGTGTAACTAACACTCTTGGGTGGATAAGGTTTGTTGCTGTTGATGTTGAATGTGCTCCCAAAACCTTTTTGTGTTAATTTTGTTTTTTTTTTTAATGGTGGCAACTTGCTTTGACCAAATGTTTAACAGTTGTTGCTCAGCACGCTGCCATCTACAAGTTTTCTAGTTTATTAATGCTGCAGTTGGAGGAGGAAAAAAAATTATATCTAGTGGGAAAACAAATTATACCCAAAAGGAAAAAGAAAAAGATTAATTGGAGGGAGTGAAAAGAAGATCGGAATTTAAAAGAATATTTCTGGGAAGAATTTAAGTTTTTGATTCTGTGAAGATGCATATCTTAATACAAAGAGAAAAGAAAGAGAATAAGATACAAGCAAAAAATGGAGAGTGGTAAAAATCTTCAGTTAGTATACTTCACAAATTTTTGTAATGGAATGGAGGGAGAAATAGATTGGAGGCCAAGAACCTGCATTCATACTGTTGAGAGGACCTCATTCTTCAGAGTCTCAAAGACCATCTGTTGGCATCTTCCTAATTGCGAAGCAAAAGGCAGGTCTTCGCTTGGAAGTGTGCAGGTGTTCTTTCCTTATGGTGAGAGGACTTGACATTTCTTTTTCCTCTTTTAGAATTAGAGGGAATTTCAGTGTTTCATTTTTAATTCTTGTTTTCTAGTCCTATTTTGCCGACCCACCTAGTGGAATTAAGGCTTTTTTGTTGTTTTCTAGTCCTATTTTATATTACTCACTAGAAAAACTAGAGAAATAACAGAGAACACAGTGAAAAGGAAAGTTGTGGCCTTGAAGGAGACTAAATATCCAGACGCTAAATGATAGTTAGTTGTCATTTTGTCTGAAGTTGCATGGTATAACGTCTTCTTATTGAATTACAATGCAAGTAGCTTGATAAATTAGCTTTTACTAAATTGGTCGGCGGCCTGAAGGAGAATATTGAGAATTGAGAAACTGTGTATATAATAATGGAGTTTCCACATCAATGATGGACTCAGTTTTTGACAGTAACGAGACTGATGCTTTATGGAATTAACAGTATATAGAAAAGCAAATTGGATTGGCGGTCTGACTAGTTTACCAGTGAATTAGACCCCAGTCCATTCTGGGAACTCTTAAAAACTGGCAATGCAATGAATTGGTCAAAGCCTGTAAAAACTGGAAAACTAGTTAACTAAATGGTTTATCTGGTTCTGATAAACAAATGAACCTGTCATGGTACAGAAGTACCAGTAGTCTGCTTTCCCTCCTTTTTATAGCCTCCCACTCACTATTCTCCAGGTTTCATACCTGTTGTGGGACATCAGTTTTACTTGTCCTTGTGCCTGCAGCAGCGGGACTTGATTCTTGGGTGTTGCATGCCTCTCAACTATTGTTTCTTCATATTAAATTTCTGATGATTTGCTCTGACTAGAAGTCAGTAATTGCTCTGCTGCATGTTCCAGATTCTTCCTAACTGCAGATTCTCCCATGCTTTCTGTGTATGTTTATAATTTAGTAGCAATTGACCAATAATATTGTACTATTATTTTCAACCACAAAGGTAGTGCTCAAGGAATAAAAATTCTGGACATATTCTAAAAAATGTTTTGGCTACAATTGTTTTCTTGAGATTTTATGTTATTTTAGATTTGAAATTCTTTGCAGGTAGACTATTCATGTACTCCTGAAGAAGTGCAGCAGCATTTCCAATCGTGTGGAACAGTAAACAGAGTCACCATTCGTACTGACAAGTTTGGCCAACCCAAGGGTTATGCTTATGTGGAGTTCCTTGAAGTAGAGGCTGTTCAGGAGGCACTTCTGCTGAATGAATCTGAACTACATGGGCGTCAGCTGAAGGTTAGATTAGGAGTCTCTCCTTAGTTTTAAATAGAAACGTATTGCTTCCCTTTTTTCTACCTCAGTCTTGTGTTTTTATAATTTCAGGTAACAGCCAAGAGGACCAACATACCCGGGATGAAGCAGCATCGGGGCCGCCGGCCCAATCCTTATATGGGGTTTCGAGGCAGGGCCCCATATGCACCTCCTTTTGCCTATTCACCATATGGATATGGGTATGTTGCTTTGAGTTCTTACCTCTCCAATCGGTTTTGGTTTCAATGTTACTAGAGGCTTAATAATGGCATTTTCTGTTAACTGCAGGAAGGCTCCGAGGTTCAGAATGCCAATGCGTTATAGCCCATACTATTGAAAATCCATTTCTCTGGGGAATGATATATTTGATATATGAATGAACATTAATGGTGCCTTTTCTTCTGATGTGTCCCATTGGTGATGTCTTGGTCATAAGATGTGAAGGGGTTTTTCTGACCACCTGTGTGGTCGGTCTTTGAGGATTAAACCATGATATAACAACAGTGAACTTTATAAAATTGTGGTGTTTGCACTTACTTTGCTCTGGTATTATTTTAATGATGTTCTTTGTAAAAGTTGCCCTCATAAATGTGGTCATTTATTTCTGTTTGGTAGTTTGTTTTTCTCCATGTATAAATCGCCTGGTTTTTATGCTTTAAGAAGCATCTGATAAACAATCATATCATAGGTGCTTCCATGTGATGGAAATAAGCTAATACTTGAGTCTGTCAGGATAATATGATCTGAAAAGAAGAAAGAAACGGAGAAGCATACATATTTGTTCGAGGGTTTGATAATAATTGATACTACCTTAAGTTCTAAATATAAGATATAGGTAATTTTAAAAAAAAATTAAAGTAATTAAATTATTTTAAAGTATTGATATTTATTGTTTTTTTAAACTATTTGTCTAACTTGTAAATTAATATATAGTTTAATGTTATGTAATATATGATATGATTAAGTAATTTATTTAATTTTTTTTGAAAAAAATGTTATTTGTTTTATATTTAGGACTGAAGTGAGCTTATTTTATCATTTAATATTTCTCTAAATATCAAATTGAATGAAGTTACTCTAACTTGTTATAGCAGCGCTGTAATTTCATTGTAGGGAGAAAGCGACTCTACATTTTCAATTAGTAATACTCTCATATGTTCTAAACATAGGTCATTTTTATCTAATACATACGTACTAATGAAAAACAATTAAATGTTAGT
>JBAGKO010000015.1:19553261-19569542 GCA_037177275.1 Acacia concinna
AGTAAGAGAATTATGGAAAATAGTTTTCCTTGAAAATCCATAAAGGACTATTTAGTAAGTTTTTGGAAAACGTTACGTTAGGTTGCGAGTTACCTATGTTGACCATAATTATCATTTGGAAAATAAAGGTACCATCGGAAACAAAAGAAAAAGAAAAGTTTTAAATTTTTATGTATTTCCGTGTGTACCAATACTCTAAAGGACGTTAAGTGACCTAAAGATGGTATATAGTTAAGGTGTTACACATTGACTAACCCATTATACTATGCTATATTCTTCTCTAGTAATTTGCAGGAATGGCTAGGAAATTCTCCCAGGAGGTCTTCCAGATGGCCATGGTATCGTGTTTTTAACATGATATGCTTGCTCTTATGGAAGAATAGATGCAAAAAAGTTTTTGAAGGTCATGCAAATCAATCTAAGGAGATAATTCAAAGATGTATATATCATGGAAGAAGTGCAAAATGGAAGATTTCACCATCAGATTTTCTAAGAGCCAGAAAGAAGTATAGTATAATGGAAACATCCCGACCCAAATTTTTTCCAGATCAATGTGGATGGATCTTGAAACAATACAAGGCAAGCAGAATACGAAGGAGTGATAGGATCATCAAGGAGTTTGGATACATGAATTTTAACAGAAGTTAGGATATACGTCCTCAACTGCTGCAAAAATTCATGCCATAATGAGTGGACTACGGTTATGTTCACGACATGGTTTCAACAAGATTCGTCTTTACAATGACTCCTTGGAAGCTTTATAGTTATTGATGGTTTCGTGTGGCTTAGATCATCCTTTGTATAAGGAGGTTTTAGAATTAAGGTCACTAATATACTCTAATTGGGATACTAAAGTGAAGCACTCTTATAGGGAGGGACTACTATGTGATATCTATTTAGCTAAGATGCCACAAGGAATGTCTCTGGAGTATGTAGAATTAGGGGAGTCTCCCCTTTTGTGTTGATCTATTTAGGAGGGAATGTGGTGGCATACCCCATGATTATGTAAGGTAGTCTAAAGTCGTTTAGGCATATTGTAAACATTCTAGCTTCAGCTTGCCTTGGTATTCAAAAAAATAATAATAATAATTGAATATCCTCTAAATAATTTTGACTTTTCAAGGTGTTTTGGTTATAAATAAATATTATTTTCAATACTATTTATAAGAATCTACCAATTAGTTTGTAACACAGCACTCTTTACATAATAACTCATTTTTTTCTTTTTTTTTAAAAAAGCCCTTATCTATTTGTTTCTATCCTCTCATCCTTTTAATTCAGTTTTCTTTTTCTTTTTTGGCTGCTTTTTATGCAGTTTACTAATCAATGGATAATCTTAATAAGTTGTAAAATTTTCTTACATTTAACTAATTCTAATTATTTTCCATAATTTCATAATAATAGTTTATAAAATCTTATAAAAATAAGCAATGAGAGTAATTATTGACAGAAGTCCCCACTGGTAATAACATAGTTAAATTTGACTTGGTTAAACAATTACGTCATGTTAGGTTTGGGTTCATACAAGCCACAAATCATATGATATTTTTTAATCAATTAAAGTTGGAATCTTTCGCTTTTGAATGATGAATATTAAGGCCAAAAAAAGAGAGTGAATATTATAGGTATAACTCATCCCCATTCCTTAATTTAAATGGAATATTCCTTGATTCTACCAAAGCTTTCCTTTTCATAATTTGATTCTTAAAAAAAATATAAAAAAATAAAGAAAGGGTAAAATCAATCAACCCAAATCAACACTCGATGATTCTACACAACTCTAGAATCTAAGATTCATTTTGGGTTAGGCAGAAGCTGAAACAAACAGAAATATGAAACAAAACCTACTACTCGTGTTTTAAAATAGCCATTAGCGTGAGACCTTCTAGCTTGTTCATGTTAATCTCCTGTTTCTTTTTCTTTTTGAATAACTATTCCTTAATTGTCTCTGTCTTTTTCAAAAACAAAAACCCTATAATCATTTCTCTATTTTAAATAATAAAAATCTCTCTCTTCTTCTCGTGTATTACTTATAATTAATCATTTAATTTTTATACTTTTAATTAGTTAAATATTCGGTCATTAATTTTGACTTAATCCAATGCATTCTCTGTATAGGCTCAAGATTCAATCCATTTAAAACTCAGTCTCTAAATTTTAATTAAGTTTAACTCAATTCGTAATGTTAATTGTTTTAAACATTAATCCCTAAATATTAAATAAGTGACGATGATCAAGATTGATGTTATAAAGAGAGAGAGAGATTATAGAGGTTGAAATTGAATTGAAGGGATCAAAGTTTAGGAATTTATCAAAAATGTCAACTTTTAAATATTTATATAATATTATAGTAGTATATTCGGGCAAAAGAAAATTAGAGTATCGATATAAACAAGAAGGAGAAGATCATAAAATATGATATCTTTGTCATTCCTTCATTCTGTTTCAGTGTGTCAGATTCCATTCGAACCTCTATAAGTTCTGCAATCTGCTCACTGATTTCTCTTCAATCCTCTCTCAGTCGCGGGAAGCTATCGCCGCCGCTCTGAAATGGCTCTCTCTGGCTCTGCTTCTTCGCTAATCACCAGCACATCCTTCTCTGCACCGTGGCTATACTCTCCCCGCCATGCTCTCCTCCTCTCCGGCACTGCCACCACCCGCCGATTCGTTGTCGTGGCCAATTCTGCCGATTCGAAGGCCCCTTCCTCACCCGCTCCGGCGCCAATTTCGACCCGATGGACGCTTGATAGTTGGAAGACCAAGAAGGCACTGCAGCTTCCTGAGTACCCTGATCAGAAGGAGCTCGATCTGGTTCTCCAAACCATTGAATCTTTCCCTCCCATTGTGTTCGCCGGAGAGGCCAGAGCGCTCGAGGATAAGTTAGCCCAGGCCGCCATGGGCAAAGCTTTTTTGCTTCAGGGCGGGGATTGCGCCGAGAGCTTTAAGGAATTCAACGCCAATAACATTCGTGACACTTTCCGTGTCATCCTTCAGATGGGTGTCGTCCTGATGTTTGGTGGCCAAATGCCTATCATAAAGGTTTTTTTTTTTTGTTGTTGCCTTCCTTTCGTTTGATATCTGTCTTTCTTTAATTATTTCAAGCATGGTGGAATGGGGAATTTATTTCTAATTCATTGAAGCTTACGTTGGTACTTATATTTATATGCCTGTCATATGAGTGTTGCATATTCTTCCTCTGGAGTGGATGAATGTCTTAAAACTTCGGATTGTCTATTGCAAGGGTCAAAAGGTTGGGCTTTTCAGGAAAAAATGGACGTTATAGGTGGTGTTGGTGTTGGTCAGGATCTTCCATTAGGCAATTATTGAAGCTGAGATAAATAATGAGTGTTTTCTGTTTCCAGATTGGCAATTCATATTGTTCACTTGATAGTTTAGGACTCAGGGAGTGAGATTGACAAACTTAAATTATTTGGTATGCTGACTTAGGTGGGAAGAATGGCGGGTCAGTTTGCAAAGCCAAGATCAGACCATTTTGAGGAGAGGGATGGAGTGAAACTACCAAGCTACAGGGGTGACAATGTGAATGGGGATGCGTTTGATGCTGCATCAAGAATACCTGATCCTCAGAGGTTGATAAGAGCCTACTGTCAGTCAGTAGCTACTTTGAACCTTCTGCGTGCGTTTGCCACAGGAGGGTACGCTGCCATGCAAAGGGTCAATCAGTGGAATCTGGATTTCATGGAGCACAGTGAGCAGGGTGATAAGTATGTTATCTCAACATCTTTCATTGTTCAATTTAAACTTCTTTCTGGTTTGGACTATTGGACTATTTTTCCTCGCAATTGAAAGGTGCGGGGATGGATTTTATATTATTACACTCATTTGGCAGCTTGATATCTCCATTCTTCTCTGTCCTCTTCATGCTTCAATCTCCCCATCTTCTTCCTTCTTTGAAACCAATCTATCGATTTCTATGTGCTTGTGCTATCTATTGTGCTGTGCAGGATTCTGAAATGTGTGGACTGTTGATTTATGCCATTTTGCATTTTATACATTTGCTGGTTGATTCGGTGAAAAAGCATTAGAATAGAAGGGATGAGTTTAATTTGTTCTCTGGCCTTTAATTTGGTAAAAGATGATGAATGAATGAATGGGGTACAAAAAATTGGGTTACCATTTTTTTTTACAAAAAATAACAACAATCCATGTCTGCTCACAAATCGCAATAATATAATAAATTAAATGAGTATGCTTATCTTAGAGCATGATCTACAGTCAATATATACTGCCGGTAATCTGCATCTGAAGCAAATATAGGTATCTGTTATAAGGACATATTCTTCTCGTCATGTCTCATATGTTACAAAAGTTGAGATGGAGAAGCATACTTGGATAGTTGGATTGAATTAAATAATATTATATTCCCTTGAAGATTTTAGAATTACAGCTGCTTCAGTTTTGTTACATATCAGCAATGGATGTTTCTGTTTGGATTAGTTTTTGAGAATAGCTTTTACGCTTTACAAGGTAAATATATGAGATAAGTTTTATCTAGACTTGTGGAAACAGCTTTTAAAAAGGGTTTTTCTGGGGTAAACAAACACTTTCAGATGAGTGGACAATTTTGAATCCCAAGTTGTTTCTGTAGGAGCTTTTATAGCTCTGCTTACTTTTGTGCTCTTGGAAATATCATAACAGGTACCGTGAATTGGCTCACCGAGTGGATGAGGCCCTTGGATTTATGAGTGTTGCTGGACTCACAGCTGATCATCCAATCATGACCACAACTGACTTTTGGACCTCTCATGAGTGCTTGCATCTCCCTTATGAACAAGCACTTACTAGAGAGGATTCTACCTCTGGGCTTTACTATGACTGCTCTGCTCACATGGTATGGGTAGGAGAACGCACTCGTCAACTTGATGGTGCTCATGTTGAATTCTTGAGAGGAGTTGCTAATCCACTTGGAATTAAGGTGCATTTATCTTATTCCTTATGTATAAGAACTTTTGATTATTGTTGTTCCAGGTGTATCTTCATACAGTATTATGTTTCTGTTTTATGTCACTTTATCTGCTCATCACAAGTACTTCTGTAAGTTACATTGAGTGAATTATTTTGTTATTTTCTGTTAGTATCTTTATGCATTTAACCTATGCTTCTATTTCAAGTGTCTATTGTGCTTTTGTTATAAATTAGTTACCCTAGCAGAGCAGAAGGAAACAACTACTAAAGGCCTACTTGACTTTCAGGTGAGCGATAAAATGGATCCAGATCAACTTGTTAGGCTGATTGATATATTGAACCCAAGAAACAAGCCTGGAAGAATTACTGTGATAGTTAGAATGGGAGCTGAGAATATGAGAGTAAAGCTTCCTCATCTAATCAGGGCAGTTCGTGGAGCAGGTCAAATTGTCACTTGGGTCAGTGATCCCATGCACGGAAATACCATCAAAGCTCCGTCTGGACTGAAAACTCGCTCTTTTGATTCGATCAGGGTAATCTTGGTTTCATTTCCAGTATTATTTTTACCTCATGATTGTAGTTTATTCAACACACACAGGTTCACACAACCTTAAACTTGCTTTCTTAATAATCATAGTTCATTGGTCTTAATTGTGATCATTCCATGCACAAGGCCCTGTGACTACTGTAACTTTTCTCTGGGAAAGCATCTAGCTCAGAAGTGTTTAACACAGCAGTTTTGCCAGCTACCGCTCTTGTGGAGGCGGCATTGTGTCTTCTGTTGTCGTAGCTTAAATAATCTCATCCACTGCCTGCTTGATCCGGCAATTGCTTTGCAGTTTAGCAAATATATGTTTAAGTTCGCATGCGTGCATTCTTCTAACAACATTCAGTTAATTAAAGTTCAAATGTCTGCACGGTCTATCCCTACATTGTTATTACTTTCTTTGTAGTGTGCTCGATCTGTTTCTCCCTGTCTTCTGATTGATTTCTCAATTGAAATTTTGTCGCATCTAACAATAAAGCTTTGATCTTGTTGATAGGCTGAGGTGAGAGCATTCTTTGATGTACACGAGCAAGAAGGAAGCTACCCAGGTGGAGTTCATTTAGAAATGACAGGGCAGAATGTGACCGAATGCGTGGGAGGCTCGCGGACTATTACTTATGATGACTTGAGCTCACGTTATCACACTCATTGTGACCCGAGATTGAATGCTTCCCAGTCTCTTGAGCTTGCATTTATCATCGCAGAGAGGTTACGCAAGAGAAGGATGAACTCAAATCAAACCCTGCTCTCACTCTGAGCCTAGAGGAGGAAGGAGTCTCTGTTTTGTTCTTGGATCAAATCACCGGGTATTGATGTATGAATGTTTGCTGCTGAAATGAGTGCGATAAGATCTGTAAGTAGTTGCAATATTTGGATTGAGCTATCTATGAGAGTATTACAAGAGGGGAACCTAAACCAGTCCAAACAATAGTGAGTTTGCATCAGACAATAATTGCAGAATTTTGTACTAAGGTTTGTATTAGTATTATGTATAGCTTTGTCTGTGGGAACTGATATGAGAGGCACTTGAGTGACATTTGTATGAGCAGATTGATATTTATATTCAAATGTTCAATGATGAAATTATGTACTAGTAGGTTCAACATAACAATATTCACATTATAATAGTTGCATCTTTGTTAATTTGTAATTTGTAACTATCCCTTTAAGCACTTTTTGATCTTTTGCATTTATACCCAATTGACCTAATCATTTTGTGGAGGGGAAAAAGTAGACTCTTTGTAATGTGGAGTTCATTGTCATTTGTTTTAGAAAACGTGAGGCTGAAAGTGAGTTAGGCGAAGAGAAAAGGTTTGAGCTGTTGAAGCTTATCTAGAGTGATGAGTATGATGTGATTGCAGAGGACAAAACCAAGAATAGCTTATTCCGGCCTCCCACACTCCTAGCATGATTCCATTAATCCCTCTCATTGTTCTTACTCGATCCAAACAATATGTCACCTCCTATTCCTAGTTCTGTGTTTAACTTGTTCCTCTCTCACTTTACTTTCCGTCCTTCTCCTCTACAATTATTGTTCTTGCTATTATTTCCTCTTTTTGGTTGAATTGTGTGGAGTTCTCCGGATCTAATGGGATATGTGGATAATTTCATTTCATCAAGAAAGGTGAATTAGTTCCTAAGATTAACCTCAGCCAATACATGCTTAAGAACACTTACAAATGTATGATTACTAAGGACTAATAGATGGCCTACTAGTAAGGTTTTTACGTGATATTTGAACTCATGATTTTATGGGTTGAGTTAAATTCTTGTCAATTGAATCAACCTTCATTTAAATTTACCAAACCCTAGTCAGAGGATAAGGTGGTATTGAAGACCCTGATACACTGTCCAAAAAGCTTACTCAAAACCCAATTCAAGGATATAATGATATCAAGTGTCTTGATGCAATACAAAATAACCAACAAATATAAATCATGTCATTTATACTTTACCAACACAAATCCTGTATGATACATAAAAATTCATATAGTCTTCATTAATATACTCATCATAACTACTACACTGAAATTTCCCAAAAAAACATATAATTTCCAATTATATAACAATTACTAATACCTTTTGTTGTAAAACAATCTTCTACATAAAATTGTACATAACAAAATACTTGGCTACTTATATAAAGGTAATGTCACAATATAACAGTATACAAAGTAAATAATGGTTATTTCATGCCTTAGCTTGTTTAGCAAAGCTCAAGAGAATAAACAAGGGATGAAAGGTATAAGATCCCCAAACTCAAAAAAAAAAATAAAAACAGACACACACACACAGACACGAAAAGAAAGAAAGAAACAAATAAGAGATAATTATCACTACCTAAATCCCTCCTACGAGCATGTTAATCCAATGGTAGATATACTATACAAGTGGCTCCAGCAAAATAGTTCCAGAATAATCCTTTTACCTTATTAATCGTACTATTTATGATCATTCTCATCCACATAGGCTCCTTATATAATGTGTCAAAGGAGTAGTCTGTTTTGGTGGTGTAAAATAACAAATCATATGTATTGAATTAGACTAATTAAAATTATAATATAAGTTTAAGACTATCTCCGGCTAATACAATAAAAGAAGACATGAGATCAATTATACCGCACCACTACTTAGAATCAATTTAAAAAATAAATCTGTATCTCTACTACGACTGGCATAACTTTTTTCTTTTCACAAATAGAAACTTGTTATTAAATAGAGAATAAGAGCAGATGTTGGGCAAGGTCTGAAGGATCCTCTCCTCTACCTTCCCCTCCTCCACCCTTCTTCATCCTTGTCAATCAAGGCAAAAGCATAGACTAACAGAGCCATTCATATGAGATTTGTTATTAATACTTAAAAATAGTCTAGTCTAATTTTTGTTTCTTAATTTTTTTAGGGTAAATGTGCAGATTTAACAAACAACTATTTCTTTAAGGGCGTCTAGTACAAATAACTATTTTAAGATATAAAAATAGACATGAAGAATTTTTTTAAAGCAAAATTGACAACGCCGTTAACTGCCGTTACTTTTTCTAACATGTGGGTCCCATTGCCGTTACTTTTGGTTAAGATAAAATTAAGTTTGTCAATAGAAAAACAAATACCGACATTTACAAGATAAATATTTGAATGTCCAAATTTTTTTAACTTCTTACATTCTTTTAAATCCCTTTAATTATAATGTAAACACCTATATTTGCCTTGTAAATGCTTTTTAGCTCTTAAGAAAATAGTTTGTTGTTAAATTTTCATTTTAACCTTCTAAAGTATATTAAAATAATTGACAGTAGGACTCACAAGTCAGAAAAAGTAACGACAGTTAATGGTATTGTCAATTTTGCTATAAAAAAAATTCTTCATGTCTATTTTTGTACCTCAAAATAGTTATTTGTGCTGGACGCTCCTGAGGAAATAGTTGTTTGTCAAATCTGCATCTTCATCCTTTTTTTAAATCATTTTAAAACATGGTTTTATTAGACAAAATAAAAATAAAATTGGTTAAAAAATATTTGTTCTTTAGGTTTGCTCTTGGTTTTGGCCTCTCAAGTTTTATTCTATTTAAAATATTGGTCCTATCATAAAAAGAAAAAAAAATCCTAGACCAAAACCTCTTGTTTGAAAATTGAGGGATCAAAAATTAAAATAAAGATAAACTTAAGAAACCAAATATTATTAACAAATTGCATTCAGGTCCCAAGGAGGAAAAAATTAAAAAAAAAAATCCACCATAGATTTTCCTATTTCAAAACTCGTAAGGAACCTCGGTAATATAGATTCTAAATGTAAATTACCTTCTTTCCTCCCATTGATTAAATTATATAACATTAGGTGTAGGCACTTGTCACTGGTCATTATATGACTTGTTAATATAGACATATACACTTATTAATGGGATGCTATTTAAAATTGTATTGGAAAGATGGAACAAATTAACGTAAATGGCCTTATAATTAGCCAATCTTTGATTTGTCAATATAGGTACATACACTTGTCAGTGGAGTTATTTAAAATTGTATTGGAACTATGGCATTAGTTAACATAGATGAGCTTGTTATTAACCATTCTATGATTTGTTAATATAGGCTTATACGCTTGTCAGTGGAAGCTGTTCACCATTGTATTGTAAAAATGACATTAGTTAATATGGATGAGCTTGTCAATGGTAACTTTATAACTTGTTGATATAGACATATACATTTGTTAAAATAGATACATACAATTGTCACTATATAACTTGCTAATATAGGCACATAAACTTATCAAAAGAGATACATACACTTGCTAAAATAGATACATACACTTGCCACTATATAGTTTGCCAATATAGGCACATAATTCAATTCCTAAGGGCAAGAGGTGATTTCACATTTTGGAAACTATATCACTTAGTATTTAGATAGGGAAATCTACACTGAGACTTTTTTTATATTTTCTCTAGTCCATGAAACCTAAGTGTGATTTCCCCAAAATTATATTGATCCAATAAAATTTGTTTGATAATTTTAATTTTTCAAACTTGTGCAAAACTAAAACACAAGAAAATTTTAGGCTAAAATATATTTTTAGTCCATTAAATTTATATGAGATATCATTTTGATCCTTTGAGTTTATACAATATACTTTTAGTCTTATAATTTTAACACCATTAACTTAACTAATGGAAAACGTTGATTCAATGACCTTAAGCGATGATTGTGCAGTTGACAAAACATATTTAAGTTTTATACTTTTTTTAAGGCTAATCATAATTTTAATCCATGAAGTTTTACATGAACTATACTTTTGGTGTCGTAATTTATAAAGTATACTTTTGATAATATATTTCCAACACCGTCAATGTTGCTAATAGAAAATGTTGACACAACAAACTTAAGTGATGACTCTATAGCTAACAAAGCATATTTAAGTTTTAATTATTTAATATAATATATTTAGAATATTAAATTAAAACGAACCGACAAATCGGATGAAAAAGATTTGTTATTTAGATTATTAAACTAATAGACTTAGACTTTTAAAAGAAAATGTTTTATACAGTTAAAGTTTTGATATTGACCGCTTCTTTAGGTTTTTAGATATTTTTCAATCAACGCATATTCTAAATTTAAGATTAATAATATTTGTTTATACAAGCATCACTTAAATTTATTGCGCCAATGTTTTCCATTGGTAAAATTAAGATGTTAGAATTGAAAGACCAAAAAAATACTTATAAAATTAAAAGACCAAGAGTATATACCTCATATAAATTTAAAGGAATAAAAATATACTTGAACATTTTGTTAGGGCAGTATTTTTTGTTAGAAATGTTAAGGTGTTTAAATTATAGGATTGGAGGTATGCTTTATTAATTTAAAGGACTAAAATGAAACATTGTGCAAATATAAAAGACGAAAAATATACTTTGACCAAAACTCTATTATGATTTTATGGTGAAAAAAAAAAATCTATTGCCATCCAGAGAGAGGGAGGGGGAGGTTTTTCGCCTAAGCTGTTTTAAAATACATACAAAGCATGGAAACATTTATATACAAATAGCTCGTCGGAGTTCATATAAATTACTTGGTTAAGTAGAAACCTTTTGCAATAATATAATATAATGAGGGATATGTTCGTCTTAAAGTTTAAAAGTGATTATCTATCTTTGTTGTGCAGCATTTATGACAAGTCTCTCCAGTCTGAGCTTTCAAAAACTGAGACCTGAAATATTACCTTAAGCATGAAACCTGTAGGCAATAGTAGCTATATATTGAGTAGTAAGTAGCTTATGTGAAATGAAAAGGATTTGATGATGTAGGTTTGAAATCTTGTTATAAGTTTTCACTTTATCACGTACACACAAATATCAGTTGAAGTTCACAATTAAAGTTGAAGTTCACATTTCTTTAATTGTTGAATATCGTTGTATGCAATTCTTTGTGAATAAATAGAATCTTTTCATGAACAACATATTTTTTTTTTTTTGTGAATATACAATTGTTCATAAAATGATTCCATTTATTTATAAAGCAAAGGGTATTATTGTTTTCTTACCTATAAAATTTATTTTTAATTTGGTTCTTAGTCTTCGGTCTTGTAATAAAATTTCAGAATATTTTTATCCTCAATTGAAATAAATTTGGTCATATGATCCATCAATGAAATTCTCTCTCTATTAAGTATTAGCTTATGTGAAGTGAAAAGGATTTGATTATGTGAGTTTAAAACCTTATTATGAGGTTTAATTTCATACTTGATCTCTTATTAAATTATTAGCTGTTTCACTTGCATATATAGCGGTTAAACTTCACACTTTTTTTAGCTGTTGATTAATGTTGTGCATGTATCACAACAAACCTGTGAAGCATTTAACCACTTTAAAATTTAAAATTTAGATGTCTCTTGCGTCCTTTTCTGTTAATTTATTTGTAAGTGCAAAAAAATATCCAGAAAACTAGTTATTTTTCGAAATGATGTATTAGTTTCCTAAAACACTTTCTTACATCATTTGTAGTAAATTAAAATTAAACTACTCCATAATATCGTTTTCTAAATATTATGCATAACTTCTTTGTTGTTTTAAGAATCACCACAGCCCTTTTGTTAGAAATAAAATAAATTACAAGAGACATATTGTAACTTAACTGCAACTGCATAATGTTGTCATTAATTAATTAATATAATTATGGGTTTATTTTTAAAATAGTTCCACTCTACCAAAGATAATTACAAAAGAAATATTAGTTCTCTTGGTCTTTCAGAATTATGTTAAAAAATCTGGATAATGGAGATTAACTTTGGACAAGAACCGAAGAAAATTTTGTATTGTTCATATCATGAATGAATACAACAATAAGATATTTAATTACAAAAAGAATAATAGGATAAACCCAATTTACGGGGAATTACAAAGCAGGGACACTTTTCATTCACCTATCACTTTTTTAAACTTTATCCTATATGTAAATCATAATTTTCTAACTCTTTTTTTTTTCCAGCCATTTCTTAATATCATTTTATCTTATTCAAATAAACAAATCAGCACCAGCTAAATCCCTCACTACTAGCATTTTACTGCAATTGTACATATTATAAGTTGCTCTAGTAAAATAGTTCTAGAATAACCCTTTTACCTTATTACGCTTGTCCATTTGTTATTTATTCTCAACCGTATAGGGTCCTTTTATATATATATATATATATATATATATATAATGGTAAAGGAAGTTGCCTTCATCCATCAATATCTCAAAAAACTTAAAAATGATGAATACGTGAACAATTGGTTTTGGTGATATAAAATAATAAATTATATTAATTGCCAATTACAATATAAGTTTATTATCCCCACCCAATACTACAAAGAAAGAGCTCGAACTAATTATTCTGCAAAGATTATGGGCTCTCTTCAAGGATATAAAATCATAAATGAAAAATAGTGTTGTTTTTTCATAAAATACCTGTGTTGGAAGTACATTTAAGATAAATTTATTTACTATGTACAGTCATGAAAGCATATGTTTTTGCTAAGTCTTTAGGCTATGAGAAAATTCAATTGTACTCAGACTTCTTAAATGCGTTCAATATTCTAATGCGCGACTCTACCACTGATCACCCCTTGGATAATTTAGTGGCTGAAACAAGGGACCTTCTATTTTATGACAGGGAAGTTAAGCTGCATTATTCTAGCAAGGAGAGTATCCGTTGTGCGGACTACATGGCTCATGGGGGTCATTCTACTGACTATCAGACATATCTTTGATACTATCCTCTTGATGGATGTCTTGCTTTTTTGGCTGGGGATATTAATTAAGACACTAGCAATATGGGTCGTGTGGAGGCTGGAAGTTTGATAATGTTATCATCTTGACATCTTATTTCTCAAATGGTTGCTTGCCTTTGTATTCTAAAAAAAAAAAAAGAAACATAGAGTGAATTGAAATATTATATATAAAATTAAATTAAGATAAATTATTTATTTAGCTCTTGTAGTTTTAATCTAGCCCTTGTTGTATTATGAACAGGGCAGGATAACTTTCAATTACTTAAATATTTAACCATAATCGATTATCATAATTAGACTTCCATTAAAATAACAATAAGACATACATGCACACAAATAACAAAATAGAAACCTAACGTTTCTTTAAAGTCTAAAAAACACACACATTATCATACTATACACACACATTGAAATTAGTATCAAAGAAGGACACACTTAGGCTAGTGAACTGTCACATGTATACAAATTTAATTTGCTCTTGTTAACTAACGACTTTTAATGCACATAAGCCCTGAAATATTTGTAAAGAAGTTTCACAGTAATTTTTTTTTATTGATCATTCTACCCTAAGCTTCCCATCATCACATTTGGTATAACTTTTTCTTAATTTGTCGTAAAGGAAAAATAATATAAATTCAGTGTTTTGTTTAACTCTATGGTCACAGCTAGCTAGCTTCATGCTATTCAATGGTGAATAAAAGTAGAGGTTTTAGAACAACAGAATTATCACAGAAAAGGTAATAGAAAATGACAAGAAATAGCGGATTTATAAATTGTGTGTGTGTGTTTCTGTATATGTATACATATATCTACATATACACATACATAGATATATATATGTATACATATATCTACACACACACACATATATATATATATCTGTGTGTGTGGAAGCCATATTTTAGTTCAATTTTAAACTTATTTTGTTTTAATCTCGATGATCTAATAATTTAGAGTTGAGTTCATATCAACCATATTTTAGTTTTATTTTAAACTTATTTTGTTTCAATCTAGATCTGATAATTTATAATTGAGTTCATATCATCCATCAAGTATTCTATCAATTCATTCCCATTCATCCAACTTTTGTGGCTACTTAATAAATCTATTTACTATGATTTAATTATTAATTTTGCACAAAAATGATAAAAATATCTTGCATACAATCAATATAGAATGTCCTATTTATTTGAACATATAGATCAATATGAATCATTCATCAATATATCTATCAATAAGCTGCAATATCATTTATATCATCAATAATGATGTATAACCATAAATAACCATGCACTAAATATCAAATTCATCAATAACCTGATACAAGCATTATCAAAATAATCAAAGGGCACAAGTCTAAACAAAGATGAAATTGTTGTAATTATTGTATGTGGGTGTGTCAAAGAAAAAAGTCTCATGTAACTCAAGACTGGAAACACCCTAATACACTATCAAATATAAGTTTGAGTTAGGAAAAAAGTGGATAAGTGGAGTCCTCGAACTTACCATTATAGATGACTATTAAAACTTTAATTGACCGCTTTAATGATAATCAATTCTTGTTTTATAACTGTTATTTCAATTGTTATTAAGCCATCATTATTTTTGCGCAACGGTCACATGTTTTTTGTTTATAAAAGGCAATGCACTATCTAAGGTCAAGTGAGCTTAAAGCACTGAGTTTGGTGACACTAAGTTTCTCTCTTCTTTCTTCTTCTGAGTTACACTGTTATCTTCCTGCAGTTTTGTCACCCATGTTTCTTGCAGGAATAGTTCATTTTATCATGGAAAGTACTGCTTCCTAATTTACTAGAGAGTTGCGAAATATCTAGTAAGAATAGTGTCATTTGACGCGATTCGAACTGTTTATTTATTATGTTTTTGTAGGGCGCTACTGTCAAGAATTTGTACGATACAAAAGGCTCCAACAATCTTAGGAGATATTACTTTCTATTTTTAAGATTCTAAAATTATGGATCTTGGATGAATTACCATTGGCTTAAGTGGATTTTGATAAGAACACAAGAGATATTGTTGTTCTTGCATCTCTCTAAGCCACTGCATCATTTGGCTTGGCCTCCAGCTACAAAAGTATGATTCAAAAGAGTGCACCTAGCGTCAAGATGGTAAGCCTCTCTAGACATATACTCTTTTTTTTTTTATTGAGCTGGCAAATGCCATTATCTTTTGAAAAAATCATGGTGTAGTGCATAAAAGAGTTACTTCCTATCATTATATTATAACGGATATAAAGCCATCATACTAATTATTGGCCATTGATTTATTATAATATTTTGAAATGAATAATTTTTGTTTGTCACATGAACTGATGGGAATTCGGTATGTTTGAAATCATTTTCTAAACTAATCTATTCTAGGTTTGTGTAGTGAATTCAAACTGAGGCATGATGCTTTGATAATTTGAAAAATCTGCAACTTGGTACTCGTATTATATTCCAGGTGTGCTAGTTACTGAGTTCGTGTTTTTTTGTTAAATAAAAAAAAAACTTTTCCTATTGGGAGGAAATTTAGTATTGGAGATTTAATTGGTCAATTAAAATCAAGGTACAAAAAATCGGACCGGACAATGAACCAGTCACGATATGGGTTTAAAGTTTAAAGGGTTGAACTGGGTTGGACCGGGAGTTGAATCGACCATATTTAAATATTATAATGTAATATTAATCATCATTCATAACTTATAACTAATATAAAAATACACAAAAAATCCCTATTTAAAATACATCTATTATTTATTTATTTAAAAAAATCCCACCTACGACACCCTTTTTGTCCTGCGAATTTGCTCTCTCTCTCTCTCATTTAATTGCTTCACCTACCTACTACACCTACCACCACCATGAAACCAGCCACCTTCCGTCCTCTATTCTCTCTCTCTCTCTCTCTCTCTCTCAGTTTCCT
The DNA here is from genome assembly GCA_037177275.1 of Acacia concinna. NCBI lineage: Eukaryota > Viridiplantae > Streptophyta > Magnoliopsida > Fabales > Fabaceae > Acacia > Acacia concinna. The sequence goes on from JBAGKO010000015.1 coordinate 19,569,422, forward strand.
ACTCTCCTTCCCAACCTCGTCGACACAGCTTCTCCCACTTACCCATCTCGACCTTTGACGCCTTCTCATATGGCTTCTCTGCCGTCACAGTCTCGTGTGCAGCCTGAGCTCTCGGTGTCGG
>JBAGKO010000015.1:19589255-19601982 GCA_037177275.1 Acacia concinna
ATGCACTAATGTAGTTTGAGAGATAGTTCACCTAGTTTGTCTCTGTTATGCCCCGTAGTTCCAGTGAGTGAACATTTTGTAGACAAACAAGTAGGCTTGGAATTGGTTGTTGTCGACCAAACTGGCATAGCACACAGTCTAGATGATGCCACTCTATAATGTTGAAGCATATCAAAGGTACATAAGTAAGCTATATTTCTGATGTCTGTGTGCAATACTCTAGAATCAACTATTGAGCCTCAATAGATTCACATGGCTTCCAAATGATCTCATCATCCACCATTTTGTCAAAGAAACCTCTGTATCGGATCAATGCCTGTTCGACTGGTTGAGAATAGTGTCTTACATGTTTCCACCTATAATTAGAGAAAGTAACATCGTATTTTATATAAATTTAATTATATAAATGTGAATGAGACCTTTCGTAGGTGAAGTTTACTATACCTGAATCCCAACAGAGGTAATATATTATATATATGTCTCATCATGAATGACCGAACTCATGTGGCACATGTGTCTCATCATGAATTTGCGATAGGAAGGCAATTGCATAATCGTTGTGGTCATTCCTCACTTTATGATCATCATCACTATCTTCATCATCATCACTCAAGAAAGAATCATATTCATCCTCATCCTCATCCTTATCCTCATCAACAATGTCTTCTACATGAGGCAGAGGAGATGCTGGTCTATTAGTGTCACTCATTAGGGGAGGCTCAAAGGAGTGGAAATATTGCTCCTCGTTCATAAACATGGGTCCCTACTGCATTATGTTAATGTTGTTGTTACTTAATGGAAGCATATTTCCACCAAAATTCATCATCTGTTGTGACTCAACATTACCATCATACAGTAAATCACATATATTGGCATACAACTCCGTACATTTTCATGTAAGTTGGTAATTATCGAGTCATTTTCCACATTTCTTCTACATCCGCATCTTCTTTCAAATCATATCCCTGGTAGTGTGGTAGATTCAACCATGTAGAATATCTATATACTAGGTTTGTCACCATTTGATTGGGACTAAGCTCTAACTTCCTACCAATCACTTGCTTTAGTATGTCCAAACTTATATTTGGGTCAACTTTTATTACTTTCACGCTATCACACTCAAATGTTACACTGGAAGGCCCATCACAAATTTAACCATTTGCAAATATAAACATCTTCTCCTTTCTACCCTCCATTATATTTCCTGATTAATGCATTACAAGTTATTAATTCACCGAGAATAAATTGACAACAAATTAAACCCCAAAACTTTTAGTACCAGTATTTTTAGTAAATCACCACCTTCATGATATATTTATATTATTCATATTATTTTGGAATCTTCCATTTACAAATATTAAGTATATAAGGACTAAAAGATTATTTGAAAAAAAAAGTCCTTACCTTACAAAATATTTCCAACTAATTATCTCTAATATTTTCATCCAAATAGGCTTCGAAGTGTTTCTAACTACAATATGTGTACTATTTTCTATTTCTACGGATAAAGTGGGCAGGATAATTAAGGCATGTATATTAGTCCATTAATCAACAATATTAAGCCAAGATATTTCTTAGCTTTTTTTTAGGTTGTGTTCAATAATCGTCATAGACATTACACTTGTATCATTTTTACATGTTTGGGCATGAGTAAGTGGTGGAGGGAATGTGGCCAACTTGACAACGGCCAATTAATTCTCTATTTTTATATTATTAGCATATGCCTACTTAATCCATCGAAAAAGAGAAAAAAAGCGTATGCCCACTTATAGAAGACATTGTTGTAATTTTTTGTAAGAGAGAAAATATGAGTGCAATTTGTTCGGAATGAATATGTCAAACAGTCTGTAATCTAGTTGGACGTAATTTTATTTTTTTCTTTATTGTTTTTTTTAATATTTCAAACTACTGTCCTTTCTTATATTTTTTTTGTGCACTTGCAAAATAAAAATTTGATTCAGTTGTATCTATACAGTTAGAGATAGAAGTATTCATGATTCATTACTAATCTATGTCATATTCTAATATGAATATATTATTATATTGATATTTTCCCCCTAAAAATAATGCTCCTCAGATAAAATTTAAAACTATTAAAAGTCAAATAATTGTGTGCCGTCATTTGTAAAAGAAAAGACAATGGCAATGTTGCCTATGCCTTATTGGCCGAATAAAAATTTTAAATTGATCCTCTATATTAATTAGCAACTAAGCGAAGGAACCTAATTACCTAATAACCATGAGTTTTAATTTAATTTGACTGAAAGATAATTATTTTAATTTAGTATTAGTATTTTTAGTAAATCATCACCTTCATGATATACTTATTTTATTCATATTATTTTGGAATATTCCATTTACAAATATTAAGTATATAAGGAATAAAAGATTATTTGAAAAAAAATTCCTTACCTTACAAAAATATTTCCAACTAATTATCTCTAATATTTTCATCCAAACAGGCTTCTAAGTTTTTCTAATTACAATATGTGTATTATTTTCTATTTTTACGGATAAAGTGGGTAGGATATAGGTGACAGATCAGATACCTAATAAAAGTATAAAACTATTTTTTCAACAAAAAAAGGTACAGACAAGAACGAGTTCTTTCTATTTCTAATTTTCATTTCATTATGAATGAGTAAACATATTTTTCTAAAGTACATATCTCTTTTGCTACCATAAAATATAAACAAAGACATTGAATTTCACAGACAACGTTAAAAGTTTATCATGTTCATTACAATTGACTTTGTATGAACTATCTATCAACCCACAAATTTCATCTAGACAAAATAACATACTTAGAACTAGCAAAAAAAAAAGAATCACATATTCAGAAGAGAATAATACAGTAGAGTTTACAATTTTCACATCTTACACTTCATACTAATAAAAATAACATAGTATACTTACAGTTAAATATAAGGCTCCTATTCAATCTTTCAGGTTCCTCACGAATACAGAACGCCTACAAATAAAATAAATAGCAACATTATAGTTAGTGAGATCATCAAAAATATTTCAAACTATACAACTTAAACAAATTATATACAACATTACTTACTATAATTATAGGAATCTCAAACTTCTAAACACCAGTATAACGTAAGTAAAAAAAACTAAGCAAGTGAAGAATGGAGAATGAGACTGGAAGGAGGGACAACAGACACACGAATAAGTAAGTGAATATGAAGGATGAAGTTGAAGAAAGAAGTGAATACAAAGGAGGAAGGAGGAAGTTGAAGAAAGAAATGAATATGAAGGAAGAAGGAGGAAATTGAAAATTTGAAGACGAGGAGGTGAATGAATACAAAGAAAGAGAAGCGCCTATTTATACACAAACCGCATCATATTTTACTATCTTCAAATTATTTGAAGGGACGACACACTGCAAAGGACAAAAAGAAAAGGGAAGGATGTTGCATCAGTTGTCGAGCGTGCATGGGAATAAGTTAGGGAGGGGGGATCAGCAGAACTCGTGCATTGGGTAAACGACATCAGGGCACAAGTCATTCACCCCGTAAACGACTTGTCACTAACACGCCATTCACAGCGTGAATGACCTGTCAGTCGTTCACGTGAACAACTTGTGAGTCGTCCATGGCATGAACGATTTACGCAAATCAATCATCATAAGTACGATTTGTCCTATAGCATCTGACTAAATACTTTTTTTATTGTATTTGCTTAAATTGTTTCACTGTTCATCTTATTTGACTAAAAAAGCTGTTCCCCACCAATCCTCCCAGGGGAAAGAGAAAGAAGTGAGAGAGTGTATAAATGCTGCTGATTTCACAATTTTTTTTATTTTCTAAAAAATAATTGTCAAGGTTAAAATGAAGTGATGGAGAGAGAGAAAAAAAATGTTAAAACTTGTTTTCTCAAAAGAATTACTTCTTCCCATTTTTAAGCCCGTCCTTGTCAAGAATGATTTTAAATGTAATATTTTGAAAAATACTTTTAACTTAATAGGATTTAGGTAAGTTATTTTACGGTTGGTCATACCTAAGAAAATTTGATGAGCAAAGGCAGGTAGAGAGGAGAAGCAAATGAGCACATAGGTTAAATTAATAAATTCGAAAGGGTGAAAAGGTGAATTTAATAATGAATTTTTGCTATAGGTACATGTGACACCATAATATTTATTTAGGTGTAAAAATATACATAAGTTTTTTAAAATGATGCAAAAATAACAACCATTAATTTTCTTAAACAAGCATTAATTTTAGGATCAAACTTATATTAAGTTATTAAGGTTAAGTATGTCAGGTCACTCAATTAAATTAAGCCAATGGTATTAATTTTACACATCATCATTTAACCCCAAAATAACTTTTGAACACCATTAAAACAAAGTCTAGAAAGAAGGATTATTTTTCTTTTAAAATAAAAGACAGGGCTTTAGAGTTATCAGAAAGAAAGTAGGTTGCGATAGTGGAGTGAACATAACAGCCAAGGACAGCAAAGCAAAGGGTTGCAGCAATTAATACATAGGACATAGAAAATGAGAGGACGCATGATCTGGGCTAAAGATTGCTTTTGACCAGCAGAGATCAATTCATCCGTTTTAGTCATATTTCCTTTTTAGAATAGCTAGTAGCTTGGAAAAAAGGTATTTATGATAGTTTTGTTGAATATATATTAATTCATAGAATCAGTCAAACCCTCGCCTTGAAGTTTATTATGCCATATAATATAACAGAATTAAGGGCGAAAAAACAAGGAAGTATCATTCCTTTCCTTTGTCGATTTTTCTGATAAGGATGAGTAGAAAGCATGGATAAATGATAGCTGCAAATGCGTAAGTAGTCTTTAAAAGAAAAACCCTTTTTCCATAGTTGTTTGACGGCGTCTAGTAGTTGCTTTATGATTAAGTGATTATGTGTAAAATTGATAAAGCTAGCTTAATTTGATTGGGTAAGTTGACATATTTGACTTAAGTAACTTCATATAAATTTTGTCTTTAACTTTATTGTGTGTGGATCCCACTAATCCAGTAGTCAACTCTTAAACATCAAATCATTCTAAAGAAACTAAGTTATAAGTAGTTTAAAGAATGCTGGAAAAAAAAAAGGTTAAGAAATGAATGACCTAAATATTAATTTTCCTCAAAATCAATTTGATGTTCTCATAGTTATAGATGTTTCCTTTATCATTTATAAAGAATTTTTGGGGTTCTATGTAATGCATCCCACTAGATATATACAATTTAGTTTTGTATAATCGTTTGACCATTTAAAAAAGAACATGGTGTGAAGCACGAATACAATGTACTTGTGCATGACTTTCCCATCTTTAAATTCGTTGTTTGTTTTGTTGTAGTTTTTTTTTTTGTGTGGCTTTATGTATAGTGGATTGGGCTAGTGCTTTATCTGGTAATAGTCTCCTAAAGGCCCAATAGACACAATCCTTTCAATATTATTGGTTTTATCCTTAAGAGACTGTCCTTTTTTAAAAAAACAAAAAAAAAAAAAGATGTCCAATTTTCTTCCCAGTATAAGAATCTAATATAAGGGAAATTGTGTTTAGGTCCTAATTAAAGGTAAATACAATTAACGTTCCTGTGAAATTTCGTAATTATATTTAAGTTCTATAGAATTTTCAGTGGAAACCCATAAAATTGTCAAGTAAAATTTCAGTACAATTACAATATTTTACGGGACCGTTTGATTGTTTTTTCTTTTGGTTGAGTCCTAATCGCAATTTTCCCTTTATATAAAGCCTTTATACTTTTGAAATAGCTTCCTCTCAGGGATCAATAATCCTTGTAACATGACTTACAAAATTATTATTATTATTATTATTATTATTATTATTATTATTATTATTATTATTATTATTATTATTATTATTATTATTATATCAAAACTTCAACCTTCGGACGTGACTCATGCATGAATGAAAATGAAAGCTATGGATTATAACAGCTACGTACTTCCAGGAAATTAAGGTATATCCAACTGGCATGGTGTGAACACTTTTAAGGCCGATAATTAATACCGCCTAAAATTTTGAAAAAAAATAAATATTATAGCCGAAATTCTTAAATAAAAATTTATCTCTTTTTTTTTTTTTATTACATGAGATTGGGATTAAATCCGAATTGGATGCCACATAGAGGACTAAACACATCACACGGCCTAGATGCAGTTGGTAATAAAAAATTATATCTGTGGCATGAATCATACACAAATAATTTATATTTATATAATCACACTCATGCCCGCATAATGCACATATTTAATTTATATTTAAATACTAATTTTGTACTCTACTTTCAGTAATTTGCTTTTTTTTTTCCTTTTTTTAAAATTTTAACAAGCACTTCTAATAGTTTACCTTATAAGTTCATGCATTGAAACTTTATACCAATACATGTAATGTAAAAACATATGGTTCAGGACATTTAAAATAACAAGGCATAATTAAAGTGACAAGACTAAATTATATATATTATATTAGTAATTTAATCTAGAAAAAAGGATCATTAAGATTGGTTCGTAGTGGATTGTGATGATGACCATGATTGCTCATAACTTCAATGAGATGAAAGGACCAAAAAGCAAAAGAAAAAGGGTCCGATCTTTTTTATTTTATAGTCTACCTCTTAATTATTAATTAGGTGAACAAATAATATCCTTCTAACTAATTAGTAAAATTAAAAAAGCAGTTAAAATGGTTATATGTAAATAATTTCTGACACTTTTTCAAAATTACTCATGTCATCTAATAATTATAAAAATTTATATGACTATCTAATTATGTCATATTTGATCATTGTCCGACCTTTGGTAACCTTCTAAGGCCTTTTCTACATTCACACGAATTTAAATTTAAAATATCATGTTTAAGAGGTCAAATTTTTTGTTTTTTAAGAATCAAGCTAGAACTTTAAATGGACATTATATTTAGTTCTAGAAGAATTCTCTTATTAATGCCAACTTGTTACCCCACATATATATAATAAGAAATTAATTAGAAAATGTAGGATCAAAAGATTGGCTCAAGAAATTAATTAGCTAATTAAACAATTAGTTGATGTTTGATTAAGTCATTCATACGTTGACCCGGACGACTAAAATGGATCTGATTGCACTCTTTTTTTCTTCGTGAGGAAGATTATAAAATTGATTCTCAAGACCATTTCAAACATGTAACTATTTAATTTCGTACATTTTGACGAAATCTACGCAACCCAAATTAAAAAAAAAAAAAAATTGGCCAAGAGATAAAGGGGAAGAGTGTGTGTGTGTGTGTTATTTTTATTGATTCAGTTAAGTCGGTATTAATATTAATAAATAATGAATTATGAATCAGCACCTTTATAAATTAAATTCATTGATCGATATAATTCAAAAAATTATTTATCTAAATGAATTATATGCTTTTTTTTTTAATGTAAGAGCTTCATGATAAGGAGAAGGAGAGGTAGAGGGGAAAAGACATTATTATAGGTAATCTGGCAGAAATCTCCATAGATTCTCAATTCTTTTCAAAATATTACCCCCTTCTGTCATTAAAATAAGACGTAACTAAAAAAAAAATGATGTTGGGCATTGGTCTAAACTGTAATACACGTTTCACATTTTTATACATTTTTCCCTAAATTTACCTTATTGATATTCCTTCAATAATATAATAATCAAGTAGAAGAGTAAGAAATATGGTTAAGGAAGATGATTATGGTGTTTTAGGAAAAAAAAATTATATTTAATTTACTTAACTAACAACCTTAAGCTATTTAAAGTAGTTAACTATATCTTAAATTAATTAAGGATCGGAGGTTTTATTTACTATAGTAATAATTATAACCATTAATCCATGATTATTGATTGTTGAAATATTTAAAATGTTATTATCAACAAGCATGGTTCTAACAAAAGAGGTTATGAATTATATATGATGGTCTAAACATGAGCTTTCAGTAATTGTTCAGGAAAAAAAAACGTGAGCTTTCCGTTGTAATACCATATACTCTAGTCTCTAGGCCGTTCCATTTTTGAAGCACTTTTAATATGTTTTACTCCAATTAAAAAAAAAAACTTCAAATTTCATCAATCCTATCTTTAAATTTAATAACTTTCCAACTTTACCAAGCACATGTTTAATTTTACCAAAAAATTGTACATTCATATAAGAAATTTAATAATGTGATTTATAGTAAAGCCAAAAAAAAAAAAAAAAACTCTCTCTGCCTATAAATGAAGCCAGAGAAACATACAATATTATATAAAAATATTTAAAAATTATTCGAAACGATTGTATTGTACATTTTAAAAATGTTTTACTTTTATTATATTTGTTTAGAGCTCATCGAATAAGCTAATTATGAATGTATATCTTTTGACAGGATCAAATTAAAGCAGGATATTGATAAGGGAACATCACTATTAATTAATTCATTTATAATCATACAATTAAAATAAACTCTATAGACCACACGCTCAATCCAGCCTGTTTTGATGGCTAAATGAAATCTGTCTTGTTATGTCCAATTAATTTAAAACAGCCACTAGAACTCACCAATATCCACTTAATATCATATATATATATATATATATATGATTATATAATTTAAGCAAGCTTTTGTATTAGATTAATCCAAAATGAGCAAGTGGCCGGGTACGTTCTTCAAGCCACCAAAAATCCCAGAATAGATATATGTTGATTATGAGAAACATTATATATGTGTGTGTGTATTAATTATAATCTCACTTGCAAGTTACAACAACACACTTAATTATTAAATATTAATATGTTGAAGATAATTACGAATTAACCAATGATTGTGCTCTTTCTAGGAAGCAGCTTAAAAGTTAAAAGAGCAAGTTGCAGAATAAGTTGAGGGTTCAAAATGAAATGAATAATTGATTATTATTTTTTCTAAAAAATACCCATATATTGACTTCTTAATTGGCTTCTTCTATACATGATTGAGGAGAATTCAAAGTCATACAAAAAGGGGCATTCTTCTTCAAACATTTTGTCTCTTGGGAACCACGCACACTTATATATTTGGTGGAATAAATTATGCAACACGAGTTTGAAGTTTCAACATCAGATCTCACTTTATTACACCAAATCAACAGCTAATATAATTCAATTCTCAAGTATTTATTTTAACTTGTACACATCTAATATTGAATATTAGTATTGAGTAGAGTGGATATATAATCGGTTAAAATTGAATGCTCTCTAATCCTAAATAATAGAACTAGTTGAGATTATGCTTATTTTGATTATAGTAAATAGAAGATCTCAATTCAATTTGTATCTTTTATAATTTTTTTAAAAAAATTGTCCTTATTATATCGATTATACAAATTAAATGAGAATTTTCATCCAAGGGTTGTTTATAATGCAAATGATTAAAAGGTATTTTAAGAAAACTACCATGCATTTTTTCACAAACAAATAACTTAATCGACTTTTTTTAAAAAATTTTAAATTAATTATCTAACTTGATTATTTAAGATTGGAGGGAGTATTTTTTTTCTCTTTTTTAAAAAATTTATTCAGCATGGTTTACTTATTAAACATTTTGATAACAAGCATAAAAAAGTAAACTTTATTTTATGCTCTCTTCGTTTCATTCTAACTGAACAATTTTCTTTTTGTTTCTATTTATATGTAATTCTATAAGTGTTTTTTGATCAAATATCTAATTTTAGAAGCTGAAGACAAGATTAATTACTATTTTCAGTTATGTACTTATCTTCACTAAGTTTAACTATGGAGTGGTAAGATAAATAAGTAGGGAAAAATAGACAATATAAATTAAGTCATATCAATTTTTTTAGAAAAAAATAACATATTTTTTGACAAAAAAAAACATTACTATCATTTTTAATGCATCAATATTACTTCTAAATCTGCGTTATAAAATCCTGAGAGAAAGATGTTAGAAAGAAACGGATGAGTAATTGAGAAGAGTTTGTCAAGTTGCTTACTTCTACATAGATCGGTAATAATGATAGTGTTGGAACTTAATTATTAATTATGATTATGATTATTTGGCGGACCCAACTATAATTAATGAAAGCTTTATCTTTAACTCGTAATTAAGATTAAAATAATTACCAGAACCTTATCTTCACGTATTCGTTATATTATTTAGTTTAGATTTTTTGCTTGCTTGCTCCACCACCTACATTATGCAAAACAGCTTGCTCTCCCTTTAGTTTTGGGCAAGGCACTTTGTTCCTTAAAAATATATTTTTATACCTTTTACTTTTTTTTTTTACTTTAATGTGATTCTATAATTTTAATTTCGAGTTATATTTTCATTCTTAAATTTGTACAAGTCACTCACACAATATTTTTTTGCTTTCTAACATTTTTTTCATTTTTCCTTTTTTAAAAATTAATTACTTCTTTTGATAGTAAAATTAATTATTTCATCCTCGTACTTGTGACTCAATATTAAAACTTAGTTCTTAAATCTTAACTTGATGCTGCTCGGTTCTTGTTACGCAAAGAATAAATCATAAATGACAAAAATTAAAATGACTAATAGCAGTTGGTTCAAGTTCAAGTTTATAATGATGGCAAGAGAGGTTACTCAACTCAATTTAAAATTGTTGAGGCCTGATCTAATGCGATTTATAAAAACCATTATGATATTTGAAATGAAATTTGTTGTTAAAAAAATAAAAGGAAGAATAAGAGTAGTTAATATTTAGAAAAAAATCATTTAAATACTATTTGAATTTTAAAATCTCATATTAATCCTGTTACCAATAAGAGTAATGGAATTACTCAAACTTGTAATACAATTAATAACTCAATTTTATAAAAAATCACTGATTTATGATTTTAAAATTAAAAAAGTATTTAAATGAAATTCTTCCTTAATATTTTTTTTCTTCACCCCTCCAACTTAGAAAATAGCGATAGCAGATTGTGCAATGACCTTTTTCTCTTTCTTTCTTTCTTTCTTTTGCCTGAGCAAGTTGTGCGATGACTATGATAGGATTAGGAAAAAGAATACCAATTGTATGGTTGGGCCGTTTCCGAAAGGGCCCATATGAGCCCTAGAGCCCACATTCCCCCAACCCCTCTATATATGAAAAAAAAAAAGTAAGTGTATTATTATCTTTTTACTGAAAAAGTTAATTTCATTTTGGCCTAAGGAGATGTTGTGAAATTTCAAATTCTGTTGGGATTAACTGAAATAAAATTATTTCCATAAAGTCTAAGTGATATTTTTCTTTTTAAAAAATAATACAATAACATAAAGAGAAATAATATTGTCATTATCTGCGTATAAATAAATTGTTTATGTTTATTTTTTACACCAACAAGTTATTTATGTTTATCTTATAGGTGCTTGTAGATATTGTTCATTATTAAATTTCGCCTATTAGTTTTGTAAAGCAAGTTACTATTTTTTTTTAAAAAAAACACACCCAAGTAAAAATAAATGGGTAAACACGGTTTTTTTTTTATTGAAAAGAATGTTTTTAAAATGGGAGACAAACAAATCGGGATTGTCCTTTTTTTTCACTATAAACTTTTGTTTGGGATGAAAAAGTTATGGGCATTTAACTAGGGCAAAATCAAGAGTTTAAGCTTCTAGAAGCGGATTATTGGATGGTAAAAAAAGGAAAAATTATACAAATGTCCTAAATAAGGGAATTTACGTTAAAGAGGTTTATAAACACAGAAAATTATTGTCAGGTCCCTATTAACAACTCCAGAGGCTGTCATGAGGTTGTCATTAACTACCCTAAGGCCCCTGGAATTGTCGTTAATCACACCAAGGGCACAATTGACAACTTTACATTATAGTAATTTTTTATGTTATCAAAACCTCTTTGACGTAAATTTCTTTATTTAGGACCTCTATATAATTTTCTTAAAAAAATATATTATTGGTTCTACATGGTGCTTGATAATTGGAATTCGTTCATGAAGTGGCCTAATATTTATGGGAAAAAGTTTGTGTGAACATCTCTTAAATTTTAACCGGCATATCAATAAAATTAAAAAAAAAAGGTAAAAGTAAGAATAAGACTAGTTGATATTTTTTGTCTTTGCCCCTGGAAATTAGAAAATAAGGATAGCAAGTTTCACAAAGACCAAGATACAATTAGGAAAAAGCAAACCAATTATACGATTGAACCCATATGAGCCCAATTCAACTAGAGTCACACCCCCAACAGAAAAAAAAAAAAAGAAAGAAAGAAAGAAAGACACCTCTCTATATTGAAAAAAAAAAGTATGATAATTATTGTCTTTTTACTAAAAAAGTTGTTAGAGCAAGCTTTACACCTAAGATGAGGGTAAATTGGATGTTATAAAATTTTCTTCGAAACTCAAGACACAAGCACGTATATTGGTTTGGTCAAAACTCACAGCCTACGTCCAGTTCTCAGTCCACACTGAGTTTCACTAATTCCCAAGATTGCAACAGGCTTTTGGCGCCACAGTACAGACTCGATTAATTCTTTAAGAGATTACTCTCACTTACAATATACAATCCAAATACCTACTCAAACTTTGAGCTACTCACAAAAGATTGTGGAATGTAATAAATACTTTCTCAATAAAGTTGAATAATAATCACTGAAAAACAACAATATAATTAATGACAGAATTGAATGCAATACACTTAGAAAAGTATCATTCTAGTCGTTAGTTGTTGCAGTCATAAATGTTCAAGCATTTATACTGTCTGAGGAATTGATTTCCATTCGTGTTCGGTTTATAGCCGTTGTCATCT
>JBAGKO010000015.1:19649090-19668182 GCA_037177275.1 Acacia concinna
TTCTTTTTTCTAGTATAATTTTTAAGTTTTGCAATATATATAATATTCACTAATATTTATGTCCCTTTTAGTCATTTTCCATAATAAGTTACTTTTTAACATATCAACCAAACACATTTTACTTTTAAGTACGTAATTTATAAGTCACTTATTCTACCTTCAATCCAAACATACACAGGAGGCGTTTGGATTGACTTTTGCAGAATAGCTTTTGGAGCAAAATAGCTTTTTTAGAATAGATTTTTTAAAATAGCTTTTGTGAAAATCTAGGTTTTGATAAAATGAGAGTGTTTGGGTAATAATAGCTTTTATGGATTTTGAGGTAAGTATGTGAAAGGAGTTTTATCTCGATTTGCATAAGCCTATATTTCATAATTCAAAAGCAACAAAAATCTACTTTTGAAAACTATGGTTTGCAACCTCACTTTTTAGAAAACTATGGTTTCAAAATTTTTTGGGGTGTTTGGCAATTTTAGGTCAAATCATGGTTTCCAACATCAAATCTCACCAAACCATGGTTTCCAACCTTTATCCAAACAAGCCCATAATCTGACTTATATTTATCTATAAGTCTAATTATAAATAAGTCCGTTATCCCACCATTATTCCAAACATACGTAACGATAGTGGTAATAAAAATTGGCATTACAAAATTTTTTACAATAAATCTTGTCCACGGATCCCAAGAATTCGGATAGATACAACAAGAACCGTTAGATACTTGTGTTACTTTCCATCGCAAGGTTTGAAACCATATTCATGGCAATATGGCACGGATAAAGGGCAGTCTGGGTTGTGTTGGACTGTTTTCCACTGTCCTCTATATCTGGTCACTCTTCCTTGGTTCAACGCGTGTGCGACGATCGAGAGCTCAAGGGTGCTTGTGGACCTCCTTTCGTCATTGCACTAACAAGGTAATTCTTGAGGCATGTGAGTTAAAGCTATTTTTTCCTGTTTCATCTTACTTCATTCCATCATTGTAAATGAGATTCAGCGTTATATTCTGCTTCTGATTGTCGTTATGATGAATATGCTCTTTAGTCCTTTTTTTTTTCACCCCTGTTCTGTTTCCGTTTTTGTTCAAGTCATGTCTCCCATATCACTTGACACGATATTGTAATTAGATTCCAAGATTTCGTGTTTTATATGCTTTTTTGTAACTTCGAATTTCCAGATCCGATTCATACTGTTCCAGAATAGACAGGGGAAATCCCGTGTGGCCAAATACTATGTTCCTCTCGAGGACTCAGAGAAGTACAAGATCGAATACGAATTGTCGTTTGGCAGACTGAGATAGAGTGAGAGAGAGAGAAATTTAAACTTTGGGCCACACACTCACCTACTCTAGCCTCTTTATCTTCTTAAAAGTCTTGCATAAGATAAATATAGATAAATTGAGAGAGAGAGAGAGAGATGAAGAGAATGATGGAGATTGTTGCAAGGGAAGGATCAAGACCACATGCTGTGATGATCCCATTTCCAATCCAAAGCCATATGAACAGCATCATCAAATTATCTAAATTGCTTCATTCGAGAGGCTTTCACATAACATATGTCAACACAGAGTACAACCACAGACGCTTGCTCAACTCAAGAGGTCCTCAAGCTCTTGATGGACTCTCAGATTTTCAATTTGAAACAATCCCTGATGGCCTTCCACCTTCTGATGCTGATGCTACCCAGCACTTACCATCCCTTTGTGAATCTACAGAACAGAATTGCCTTCTCCCTTTCACAAAGCTTCTTCAAAAGCTTCATGAATCTGCTTCAAAAGGTCTTGTTCCTCCAGTTACTTGTTTAATTCCTGATATATCCATGACCTTCGCAGTGAAAGCTGCTCAAGAATTCAGAATTCCTATCGCCATCTATTGCCCCATCAACGCTATTTCTTACTTAGGCCTTTGGCATGGTTGTGCTCTTAATGATAAAGGTTTAATTCCCTTGAAAGGTAAGTCAAACACAAGCACTACCCCACTGGCACTTTTTTTCCTAGACATATATCTGTTTCAATAACTATAATAATCAATTAATTAATAAATTATTTGTTAAGGGGTAAATAGTCCGCTTTTATAAGAAAGAGAACATAAGTTAAAATTTTGAAAAGCACACTTATTATAAAGTTAAAATCATTTACTTTAAGCTTTAAAAATGATTTGTTTTAAGCCAAAAGTAGTCTGGGGATATCACTGATTACATAAAAGAAACTATTGTAATTACTTATGGGCATCAAAACTATAATTTCCATTAAAAATATCTAAACACACATTTACTGGCTAGGATTAATTATGAACCAAAATCAAACACTCCGATATATGCGAATCAATTATGAATCCAAAATTATAGTTATCTCGTAAGTTATCATGAGATTACCATGACTTTGGGTTTGTAAAATAGTAATTGATTTTGGCATGTATATAAGGGTGTTTATCTTGGCATGTGCAAAAGCGTTTAGATATTTTTTAAAAAATAACCATAGTCTTTACTCTTAAAACTGTGTGGTTTAAATTTATAATCAGTCATTATATATATATATATATATGGAAAAAACCTTGGTTTTGTTAAAATTTATTCAAGCACCTTCTTATGATAAAATGTATTTTTGAGCTAAAAACTTATTTAGCCATAAGCTATATACTAAAAGGAACTCCTGATAATCAATTTTATCCGAAACCTATTTTACCAACTCATCCAAACAGAGTCTTTTAACAACTATGTATGTTTTCATTCATTGGTGCAGACGAGAGTTACTTGACAAATGGGCACTTGGATACCGAATTAAAGAGGCTTTCAGGCATGAAGAACATTAGATTGAGGGATCTTCCAAGCTTTTTTAGCCCAAAAGATCCAGAAGATTTGTTTATGATAAACACGGCAAAAAACTCTCTTAAAAATACCCAAGATGCTCAAGCTATCATTTTCAACACATTCAGTGAGTTGGAGAATGATGCGTTGAACACTTTATCTTCCATCTTCCCTCCTATTTATACCATAGGCCCTATCCATTTGCTTCTGTCTCAAATTCAACCTAGCCAACAATTGGAATCCATTGGTTCCAATCTATGGAAAGAAGAAACCACATGCATCAGTTGGCTAGAATCCCAAAAGCCTAAATCTGTAGTTTATGTGAATTTTGGAAGCACCACAATCTTATCTCCAGAACAACTATATGAGTTTGCTTGGGGTTTAGCCAACAGCAAGAAACCCTTCTTGTGGATCATAAGGCCTGACCTTGTGAACGGTGGCTCAGTGATTTTATCACCTGAGTTTATGAGTGAGACCGAAGAGAGATGTCTCATAGCAAGCTGGTGTGAACAAGAGAAAGTTCTTAACCATCCTGCCATTGGAGGGTTTTTGACGCATTGTGGGTGGAACTCCATCATAGAGAGTATGTGTGCAGGAGTTCCAATGGCTTGTTGGCCTTTCTATGGAGACCAGCAAACTAACAGTAGGTATGCTTGCGCAGAATGGGGAATTGGGATTGAGATTGATAATAATGTGAACAGAGAAGAAGTGGAAAAGATTGTTAATGAGTTGATGGAAGGAGAGAAGGCGAAGGAGATGAGAAACAAGGTGTTGCAGTGGAAGAAAGTAGCAGAAGAAGCTATTATTGCTCCTTCTGGTTCATCCTACACCAACTTGGAGAAATTGATGAGCCGAGTCTTGGTCCATGAAAAATAATGCATTCAAAATTGAGATGTTAAATTGAAAACTAAAATTTACTGTTGCTTCCTTAAATCTTGTTTAGTTCGTATATTTGTTTTACTGCATGTATGCACGGACAACTTTAATTTATTTGGGGTCTTGTAATCCAAAAATGTGGTCTAGCTAGCTTTGTCCAATCTCATAAAACTTATATTCTTTGCTGTTAACTTCAGTCATGTTTTTAAGGTTGGTAAGTTATGTATACCCCTTTATGTTGTGATATGTGCTTTTGTGTGTTTCTCCTCTACAACGTGAGTGGCATCTTGAGTTTCACCCACCAATGATATTTCCTTTCTTATAATTATAACATGTTCCTTATAAAACAAATTTCTCTTCCATTTCTGTAAAATCACAAAGGCAGCATTGGTATAACTAAATTTCAATCATCATTGGTGTGACGTGTGTCTGAATTGAAGATGTGGCATGGATCCTTAATCCAACATTTGCTAGAAGAATAACGCCATATAAAAATATACACACAAGTTTGTCTAACAAACATTGTCCTTATTGTATACTACTTTCCTATCCTCCAATTGCCATGGGGCTGTTTGGTGTGAGGGGAGGGAAATTAAAATGTTAGATTAAAGTGTAATTTACCCCTCTAATGTTTTTAGGGAGAAGCAATTTTTGTCCTAACTATTTTTTGGTCCAATTTCAGTCCTAACGTTATTTATTTGGAGCAATTCATATTCTTACTAATAAATTTGTTAATTTAACTGTTAAGTGAGGTGTGTTGACTAATGACAAAGTTATGTGGTTGATGAGGTGGATTAAATAATATGATGTGGCATAAGAATTAACTGAAATTAAGTTATATATATATATATATATATTTGTTTTTTGAAAAAACGAAACCAAGTATGTCAATTGTCAAAAGAAGGTGTCATAATTTAGTCGCATTATATTATTTAATCCACCCAATCAATCACATGTATTTATCACTGGTTAGCACACCTCACTTAACAATAAATTTAACAGTCAACTTATCAGATCTATTAGTAAGGATATGAATTGCTTCAAATAACTAACGTTGTGACTGAAATTAGGTCCAAAAAAAATGTTAAAACTAAAATTAATTCTCCTTGAAATCATTGGGAGTAAATTGCATTTTAACCCAAAATTGTTTATGAGATAAATATAAAAAAATTGAAGAAGTGAAGTTATAGAATTTTAATAAAGAGAATGTAAGATAAAAAAATATGAAAAATTAATTAAAAATTTTAATCACACTTCTCTAATCTTTATAAATTCAACGCATGAAAATTTTCCAACCTCTGCCCTCTAAGTTCCTTATACCAAACAAAACGTTAATTTCTTAGTCCTCCTCATCTTCCTTAAGCCCTAGCCCTTCACACTCGCTCAAGTTTTGGGTAGCTATTACGATCTAATTGTATTTTGATGGTGCAAATCTTATGGTGCAAATCTTACGCACGACAACGATGAGCAGGGCATGATGGTCATCCCAGCATGAATATCAAAAATATCAAAACTAGTTCTGAATTGGTTTTTGAACTCATTAGACCTCCAAAACTTATCCACAACATTTTTGTCTTTTTTTTTCCAATTTTTTTTGGCCAATATTTTTTCTCCCCAAATGAAACTACAATTTAATTGGCACAAATGGTAGGTTGCTTTCAGTGACAGTAACTCAAGACAACGCAGACGCCACACCGAGACAGTATTGGATAAGATGGCAAATACGAGGGAATAATCACTCCATCGAAGGGAAAATAGAGTGAAATGACCGAAATGCCCCACATTTGAGCAATTACATCCTGCTTCTTCTTTTTTTGCGTACCTTTTCGCCAATAATATAAGCGTGCGGGCGTGGCTAAAGGCCTTCTGAGAGGAATTGTATTTTCTTGTTGATTTGGATGTTATTTTAGACTTTGAAGGGAATCATTTTTTATGCACTATTATATTAGAGAGATATGGCTTCTCAACATTTCCCAGAAAAATAACGTCATATAAAAAAAAAACACACACACACACACACAAATATTTACAGCTTGCTTCTAAAAAACTGTTGCCCAAAGAAATAACTTCAGCTACCAAACTTGTTAGTTCGATGTCCGTTTTTAATTCATATAATTCCTACCATTCATAACTAATTTGGAGATAACCACAATATTTTATGCATGTTCTTGACAAAGGTAACATATTTTTTTGCGTTTGACATGTCTATCAGATAATTTATTGCATCAAATAATTACGACAACTATATACCATCATATGGAAATTTTTAACTTCATTTCATCATCATTCTTAATTTACAATTCTTATGAGTTATTTTTTTTGTAATTTTGTTTCTGATTAACTCTTAATTTTATTAAAAAATTAATAAATTTTCTATTTTAATGTTATAGCTAAATATTTTATAACCTAAGCTATTTTGCCACTTCCTTCATGTTTGTGAAGTTTTTAAATGAAATTTATTTTCTAAAATAGTGTAACAGGGGAATGTAAATGACAATAAGCAAGAAGGTTAACCTTTTGGCTATCAAAAGTTTATGCAACGACAATCACTTATTAAAATAGTTTGGCAGTGATTCATAGCTTAGTGTTCCCTAGGAGAGCCTAATAACGAAATTACACGGTTCAAAAAAATAATTAAAATTAGTTTAAAATAATAAATACGTCCAAAATAATTTTTTTTCCAAACATGCCATTATTTATAAGGGATATGAAAGGGAGATAAATAGAATAGTAATAAAAGAAAGTATAAAAAAATGGAAAACATGAAGCAAGAGAGATAATATAATTAATTAAGAGCAAATATTAAAAACACATTAAATGCTCATACAACCCAAATGAAACCGTATAAAAATGGCTAAAGCAATTTAAATTTCAGACTCTTATATAAAGGATAGGAGGGAATATAATTGTAGTTAAATTATTTGTAATTAAATTAACATATTTTTAAACTTTTGTATTAGTTATTTAAATAAAAACGGATAAAAAGTTAAAAAGGTAATTAAATAAAGTAAAAGAGAATAAATTATTTAAAATTCAACAAATAATATTGAATCTAACTAATTCACATAAAAGATATAAAAAAAATTTATGATGCCGCAATATTTACAAAAACATCCATGCGTGTCTGCTTGATTTTTTTCCTATTAATTTTTCTATTAGATTTTGACATCTCAGCGTACCATTCAAAACAATGGAAGTGGTTTTAATTGGCACTAATCAAAAGTAATTAATGAGCATTGAAATCCACTATCCAAATGTTAAATTTTTTATCTATTAGAACTTAGAAGCATTAAAGAATGAGAAAAAGATAAATAAATACCCTCTAAACATTAAAAACCCTGAAAAATAACTCAAATTTAATAAATGATAAATGAGGGGATCTGACCAAAGTTCAACAAAGAATGACTAAAACTGAGCAAATAATAACTAAAATAAAATTACAAAAACTCAACAGAGAATGACTAAAACTCAACCCATTAATTTTCTGCAATTCATTTGTTATTTACTAAATTTAAGTCATCTTTCAAATTTTTTTTTATATTTATAGGGTATTTATTTATCTTTTTCCCATAAATTAGGTATTATATATAAATTTTTAGAATTAATGCCAATAGGATTCATTCTCCATTAAAAGATACATGAAAATAAATAAAGACATAATTAAAAGGAAATACATATGAGGAGCAACTTTAAATACATTAAAACATGGGAGTTCAAGTAGACAAAAATAATTTAAACTAAAAAATTAACAACATCCAAATGGGTAATATCTATGTCTCCATACTCAAAATTCTCAGCTTTATCAATATGGTTTACTTCAACATTTGATCCTTTACCATTATTTTTAAGCGATTCTTAGTAAAGGTTAACAAGATGTCTAGGTGTACAACGAGTACGAGACCAATGACATTTTCCACCACAATGAAAACATGGATTTCTAGCATATTTATTATACCCATTGGTTTCTCTTTTATGGTTCTTAACAATATTTCCCCACTTCAAGTGGGAATTTGAACTACCATGATTATGACCATGCCCATAGCTATAGCTACCTTTATGCCCACGTCCACGCACAAGTCCATGAACAAATTCATTTGTTACTGTATGCACTTCTGAGAATGGAGTTAAACCTATTTGATGAGATTCATGATTTTTTAACAAAAGCTCATTATTTTGTTCAGCCACTAGAAGGAAAGAAATTAATTCAGCATATTTCTTGAAACCTTTCTCACGATATTGATTCTGCAAGAGCAAGTTGGATGCTTAAAATGTGGAGAATTTTTTTTTCTAGCGTATCTTCATCAGTAACATTTTCTCCACATAATTTTAATTAAGAAGAAATTCTAAACATGACTAAGTTATATTCACTCACATATTTAAAATCTTGAAACCTCAAATGGACCAAGTCATAACGAGCTTTTCAAAGGATGATCATCTTCTGGTGGTCATACCTTTCTCTTAAATTGTTCTAAAGAACAAGTAGGTCTTTTATGGTCAAATATTCAATTTTTAAACCTTTGTACAAATGGTGGCGTAGAAAAATCATGGATTTGGCTTTATTTTACTTAGATGCTTATAATTCCCTTCTTTAATTGTATCTTCTAGACCATGGGTATTTAGATGGATTTCCACATCTAGCATCCAAGATAAATAGTTCTTTTCGGTGATGTCAACATCTACAAATTCAAGTTTTGCAAGGTTTGACATGATTCAGGCTAATTAAAGAAATAAATGGAAATTATTAAAATATAAAATATAAAACATTAAGATCAACAATGATAATAAAAAATTCTTAAAGACTAGAACTAATTTATAAAGTAAAATACTAAAATAAAATTAAAACTATATGGCTTCAGACCATTTAGTTCTCATGATTTCAAGCCAATGATGAGACATTAAAATTATATGACTCCAAGCCATTTATCTTTAAAATAAATAAAAAATTGTAAATAGTCTATAGATATACAATAAGATAGAAGATACAAAGTTATATAGCTTTTGGCCATATTATATTAAAAATAAGAGTCAAAATGGTATGACTTTTGGTCATATAATCTTAACATAAAAATAATAGAAATATGGCTTGTAGCCATATAATAGGCAACAAGGTTGATATGACTTTATGTCATATATTTTCATAATAAGAAATTAGAATAATATGGCTTCTGGCCATAAAGATTCAAAACATGAATTCAGAGAGTATATCAATATCATTAATAATGAACTTGTAATGGAAATTAAAATAAGATGAAGACAATAATAACCTCAAATCTTAGCAATGGAACCCAATGTTTAAAGCAATCGGTAAAAGAGTCTCTTTAATTCCATATAGCAGCTCATATTATCACAGATTGATTAAGATCAAGTAAAAGAAAGTAGAAGAATTTGTAAAAGCAATCAAGAAAGAAGTATACATTTAAAACTATCGTGTTAATTGTTAGATATATTATTATTTTTGATAATATAAAATATGGATACCAAGTATTAAACAAAAAGTTTGCATTATACATTTATTGTATACATTGACTAGCTACTGTATTTAATTTAAAACGTTTTGTAAATTAGTCAAGTAATAAGAGAAGCCATCTAATACGGTTATAGAGTATGCTTAGAAGATCAATTGAATGAAAGAAGAGAGAATTACCCAAGAAACAAGAGAATATATGGATATGGAATATGGAGATTGATCAAAATAAAATACAAGATGTTGAACAGTGGAGTTATCAAATATAAGAGAAGAAGTCAAGTAAAGAAGTTATCAATATGGATTATGAAGAAGATACTTGTCAAAGAAAAGGAAGGTAGGATATATATCAAGAAGAAGGAGAGAAGATTAAAGAAAGGAAAACTTGCAAAATTTAATAGGAGATCAAGATTCAAGTCCTTGGATGTGATATTAGAGATTTATATGATCAATTGAAGGATAGATGGGT
Organism: Acacia concinna; assembly: GCA_037177275.1. NCBI lineage: Eukaryota > Viridiplantae > Streptophyta > Magnoliopsida > Fabales > Fabaceae > Acacia > Acacia concinna. The sequence goes on from JBAGKO010000015.1 coordinate 19,658,702, forward strand.
CAAATCAAAGTCAATAATGACACATATAGAAGATACACCATAACCTCCATAATACACATCTTATTGTGTTGAAGCTTGTTGCATATGAAACTAAACTTCAAAAGGGACGCAATGACTCCATATTCAAACAAATATCACATTGGATGAAGGATATATGCATTGTTGAAGTTGACACTGAAATTATACATTCGTTTCCAATATAGCTTCGATATTTTGAAGCTTTCTCTCTCAATCCATATTCAATTGAGATGAAACCTATTATATGTGAAACTAGATGTTAGAGGGGATATATGGAAAGAATTAGCAAGCACAAATAGCATTGGATGAATGAGATGTGAATATTTGAAGATGATGTTAGAATTGTGCTACTTATTCCAAACCAAGTGTAGAAACTACGTTATATCTACAACTAGGATTGAGATAAAACTTATTTCATATGAAAGGAGACTTTAAATGAGACATACAAAAACAAGAATCAAGCTCAAATCATTGATGCTTAAATTATACATGCAAATCATAGATATGTTTAGTATTTTGAAGATATCTCCCACAACACAGATTCAATTGATATGAAACTTCTTGAATATGAATATACACTCATTGGACGTTTTCTAGAAGTAAGAAACAAAATCATATAAGGTCCGATGAAAGAAATATGCATGACAAAATCACTGCTAGAGTATGAATCAATTTCCTAAACAGTATTCACTCTTTTGATCATAGCTCTCATAATACAACGAGTTTTGGGGTTCTTCTTAGTGTATTGGAAAGAAGAATTAAAGAGCTTTCTGGAGAGGGGTCATTTGCTCAATTTGGAGTTGATTAACCTAGCCACTTTTTGTGATACAATTCTATTACTTTCAACACACTCAAGTGATCAATAAAATCACTCAAGTGATGTGTAAAAGTGGATCACTTTCAACACATATTCAAGTGATCTTCCCGATGATAAATTAAGATCACTCAAGTGATCATTGATAACTTGAGTGATGGAATTCCATCACTTGCAGAATTACTCAAGTGATGTCGAAGTGATGTTTTGATCACTGGCTAGGATTTTACAAATCTTTTCCAAACTCATATAAACCTTGATTATATTGTTCTCACTCATTCCTAATCATTATTAATGAATTTTATATGAAGGTTAAATGTGATTAAACTTGAATTAAGTCTCAATGATCATAAAGCAAAATCTGTCAGAAGTTCTAACGGCTATTTCAACGGTAACCTTCTGCGAAGCTCAACGAGAATAATAAGTCCAATGGTCTTCAAGCTTCAACTGCTATATATATAAGAGCATTCAAAACCGAAGATAAGAGAGCTCAAAGCACACGATGTCAACATGTTGAATCTCTGAATATATCTGCTACCCATATACTCTATTTTCTTAGTCTCTCTGTTTCTAAAGGTTCATGTAATATACCTTAAAGAAAGAAACATGTCATTGTATTTTAGTGTTTATTATCCACTTCTAAAAGAGAAGTTTGATTGTAATCTTTTATCAACAAAGTTATTTCCTTACGGTATGTAAAGGGAAGTCTCTCAGTGAAGAACATTGTAGAAAGCTACACAAATGTCCGGCTAAACTTGTGGAATTGTAGAGACTTCTCTTGAGCCCAGATTAAACAAAAAGATTAGTGGATTGAAAATTTTAAGAGGAGCCTAGGGACTGGATGTAGGTCAGTGAACGACCGAACCAGGATAAATCTTTGTTTGCAACCTCTCTTCCCTTATCTTATTTATATCCAGCATATTTGATTTGGTTAATTGGCCATCATTTTAAGGTTCAGTATCTTTCTACTTATTATTTATTGCGATGCGAAAAGATTTTTAAAATTCTTAAAATTACACACAATCCATTCCCCTCTTGGCTGATGGCCAGTTCTAACACTAATAACGTGTTATGAAAATAAAAGGTATATAAGATAAAATAGCAAGAGATTAGAGAATGGGGGAGAGAGAGAAGTAGAAAAATGTTCTCATTTAAGAGTTATACGTATACAATGCTTCTCCATGCTTTTATAGAAAAAATGTTTCTAGAAGATTAAGCCAACATTGTCAATTTTAATGGCTAAGGGTATTGCCAATTTTCATGACTAAGGGTATTAACTTGGGTGGGCCAAAACATTGACAAATGGAGTCAATCTTGATGGGCAAACATATCAACATATGGAGAAAGCATAAGAGAGTATTAGATATTGATTAAGATATGAGTCAATGGATATCCACATGAATAATATTCATAACAGTTTATAATTTAAATCCAAACAAGGCCTCGTCTTCTTGGTGAAAAGAAAGAAAAAAATAAAGAAGCCCTCGTCTCTTTTACTATTAACTTAAATAATAGGTCGGGTTTTCCTTTTCATCCCCTCTCCCCCAATGAACTACTATATATATATATAAATCAAAGAGTAGTATTTAAAATTTGTAACAATTAATAAATTTTAAATAATTTTCTTAATTTTAAGAAACTAGATAAAGTTTTAAGATGAAGATCAGAGACATTATTTTTATATAATATCAGAGATAGTATTTAAAAAAGTATAATTTTCCCATTAAAGAACAATGTTAATATAAAGTTTTAAAAGAATGCAATCAGAACATAATGTTAACATATGTTACAAGTTAATGTTTATGATTTATAATGGGGTGATACTGCAAAAATACACATGACATTATTTTCTGAGAACGTCTAGCACCAAGTGATTGTTTTGCGTGTAAAAGTAGACATGTGATTGCAGAAGTTGTGCAAAAATACACATTGACCGTTAAATTTGACTTTAACCGTTAAGTGTGACTTTTTTTTCATTTTTAAGACTTATGTAGATGATCACTCAGCTAAGGGCAGTGGAAAAAAATAAAACACAAAAACAGTACACATCTACCCATTGATATTCATTTATTATCTATAAATCACTCTAATGTGACAACTTTCTATATCCAGCTTCAAGCAAGTTAATAGTCAATGAGTCAATGGGTAGATGTAAATGACATGCAGTTTTTTTTATTCACTATCACTTAGGCTAAAATCTTAGCTGAGTGATCATCCACATAAACCTTAAAATGAAAAAAAAAGAAAGAAGTCAAACTTAACGGTCTATGTGTATTTGTGCACAATTTCTATAATTACATGTGTACTTTTGCACCCAAAACAATTACTTGGTGCTGAGTGCTCCCAAGGAATAATGTCATGTGCATTTTTGCACCTTAACCCTTTATAATACTAATAAAATATAAGAGTATTATACAAGTTTATCTTTTTATATACACTCTTCTATCTTTGATATACTAAATAATTTTGATTATATATTTAATTGACAACAAAAATAATTAAAAAATTTAATCAATTAAGTTGAGAAAAAATTGAAACATAAAGTATAAAACAATATTGGATGATTCATGTCAAAAACAAAATTATTGGATGATTGATTTATATTTACTTGGGAGAATTTTAAAAAAAGGCAAGGGAAATAGGAAAAGACAGTTCAGTACAACAAAATCCGTAAATTCCATATTAGTCATTTTGTACTTTTTTTGTAAAATTATGAAAATGCCACTGAATTTTAACAACAAGAGTATTTTAATTTACAACAATATTATATCAATTAACAACAATAGATGTATTTAAATATTACATATTTTAACTATAAGTTGTTATGAATTGATATGCTCTTGTTATTAAAATACAATGACATTTTCGTAATTTCACAAAAAAAAGGATTAATATGAAATTTTTAGATTTCATTGTACTGGACTATCTTTTCTTTATTTTCCTTATCATTTTTTTATATTCTCCCTATTTACTTGAGTTCAATACTTAAATTATTAAACCTTCAACGGCACAATACTTAAATTATTAAACCTTCAACGGCACATACAGGGCGGCTCACCTTTTTAAAATCTCCCTATTTACTTGAGTTCAATACTTAAATTATTAAACCTTTAACGCCATATACAGGGCGGCTCATTCTAGGAATCTGTCAACCTCTTGATGGGTAACAACAACTTTGGACTAAGTCCACCTTTTTGGTTTTCCCACTATTAAATATATAAATTAATTTAAAATGATAAAAATCCTCTGGATGGGCTGCGAAAATTAACATCAGCATGTCCTTAAAAGTTACAACAATTCTTTTTGATAAAGCATGTTACAACAATTTTTACCTTATAAAATAAAAGGTAATTTATTATAAAAGTTTGTATTCAAAAGTAATGTTATTCTATATACTTTTTTTTAGTTTAATATCACTTTATAAATTTCAAAACATAGTAATTAATGTTGCTGGTCAAAAATTTAATGTTGCCTATTAAATTTTTAATGATATAGAACAAAATTATTATGATTTGAAACTTTTAATATGAGATTAAACCCATAAAAAAATACTTCTAAAGTACCATTGTTGAGAAAAAACTTCAAAAGAAACTTCCTCAAGTCAAAATAAAATAGCAACTTGGGAAACACGCATCACATGTTTTGGATATTTTTTAAAATTGAAAAGACAACGTTCCAGGAAGCAGTCTTAAATCAATTTTTTCCCAAAACAGTCTCGAGTCTTTCCCTATAAATTAAGCTTCTAACAGAGTCTTGTAATACACAGAGAGAGATCAGAAGTAGTGAAAAGATGGATTCCATGGAAAGAGGAGGATCATCATCAAAACCACACGTTGTGATCACTCCCTTTCCAGCTCAAAGCCATTTGAGCACCTTCTTGAATTTAGGCAAACTTCTTCATTCAAGGGGCTTTCATATAACATACGTTAGCACAGAGTACAACCATAGACGCTTGCTCAAATCAAGGGGTCCTCAAGCTCTCGATGGCCTCCCAGATTTTCGATTTGAAACCATCCCTGATGGCCTTCCTTCTTCTGATGCTGATGCTACCCAACATCTGCCTTCTCTTCTTGAATCAACTTCAAAGAACAGTCTCGTCCCTTTCACGAATCTGCTCAAGAGGCTTCATGATTCTGCCGCTAAGGGCCTTGTTCCTCCTGTTACTTCCTTGGTTTCTGATGCTGTCATGACTTTTACAGTTAAAGCTGCTAAGGAATTTGGACTTCCTATTGCTATTTATTGCCCAATTAGTGCTATCTCCTATTTGGGTGTTTGGCATGGTGGAACTCTTCTTGACAAGGGTATCATTCCCTTGAAAGGTAAAGCATTATTCGTGTCACTCTTTTTTGTTTGTTTGCGGGGTGTGTGTTTGTGTAACCCATTTATCTTACTGATCAATCTTGTTTTGCGATTCCATTATTGTGCAGATGAGAGTTATCTTACAAGTGGATACTTGGATACCAAAATGGATTGCCTTTCAGGGATGAAAAATATGAGATTGAGGGATCTTCCTAGCTATTTTACTTCACTGGATCCAAATGATTACTTAATGCTAATCTTCTCTGTGAATGAGCTAAAAACAGCAACATCAGCTGATGCCATAATTTTCAACACATTTAGTGAGTTAGAGAGTGAGGTACTTGACACTCTCTCCTCTATCTTCCCTCCTCTTTACACCATAGGCCCTGTCCCTTTGCTTCTCAATGAAATCCCACAGAACCAAGTCTTAGACTCAATTGGCTCCAATATGTGGAAAGAGGAGACTCATTGCATCAAATGGCTCGAATACCAGAAGCCGAAATCAGTAGTTTATGTGAGTTTCGGAAGCGTCACAGTTATGTCTGCAGAACAAGTTCATGAGTTTGCTTGGGGCTTAGCCAACAGCAAGAAACCATTCTTGTGGATCATAAGGCCTGATCTAGTTGATGGAGGCTCAACGATTCTATCGCCTGAGTTTGTAAGTGAGACCAAAGAAAGAGGCCTCGTAGCAAGCTGGTGTGAACAAGAGAAAGTTCTGAACCATCCTTCAATTGGAGGATTCTTGACTCATTGTGGTTGGAACTCCACGATAGAGAGTATTTGTGCAGGTGTTCCAATGGCTTGTTGGCCTTTTTATGGAGACCAGCAAACTAATTGTAGGTATGCTTGCACAGAGTGGGGAATTGGGCTTGAGATTGATAATAATGTGAAGAGACAAGAAGTGGAGAAGCTTGTGAATGAGTTGATAGAAGGAGATAAAGGGAAGGAGATGAGACATAAGGTCTTAGAGTGGCAGAAGATTTCAAAACAGGCAACTAAATCTGGTGGTTCTTCTTGCATCAGCTTGGACAAATTGATTAATCAAGTGCTCATCAAAAGGAAAAACTAATAAAGTTGGGTTAGTGCGTGGAAATTTTACAATTTTGTTTGCCTAAAATTTGTTTCTTTCATATCTCAAAACTCTTCAACAGAATGTATTTTAAAAGTGTGGTGCTTCATCGGATAATGTGTGTGTGTGGTGGGGGTAGTTATGTTATGTGTCCGTAGTAGTTGATATATTTTTGTGTATTGTTCCTCTCCTCACTATAAGAAGGGCCTCTTAAGTCGTAAGCAAGTTATTTATTAGTAGTAACTAGATTGTACTCCCCATGCGTTGCACGGGAAGCTTCTTCATGTCGCTATATATTTTATTCGTTTGATACTTTTCTCTGGAAACTCATTTGATGCTTTGCAAGTTATATTTATTTTTTTGCATCTAATAAATCTGATAGAATTGATTATTAGTTAAAACATGAATAACTAAAACTACAATGTAATCAATTACAATGTCAAATTCTTTAAAAACGATGGAAATTGATAAAATTCATTGCCAAGCTCTTCCTTTTCTCCATCATCAGATTGCATAACTGTTTTGTGGAGTATATTGAAAAGATGATCAAATATGAATCAAATATACGTCCCATTTATTTAGGCATTTCCCAAGTCATCAAATATGAATAAAACTCATATATCTTAACATATACATCCAAATCATGTTCATATAGCTTTTGGAATTAAAACTTAACATATCTAAATTGTATATGAGTTTTTGGTCTAATGTGCATATGGACCACCTTTCCTAGGCTACATAAATTTTCTGAATTTTCAATTAACTTCCTTTGAGGAAGTTAACAACCCAGCCTTCACAGTCAAGAAGAAAACCAAAAACAAAATAATTGAAAACCTGCTAGAAAGCATATAGGAACAACATAAATACATAATCTTCATGGAATCAAATCTGCAGCCTAAGAGGAAAGTTTCAACATAATCCTTGCTTGCCTTAAGGAACACCAACATTGCTATAAATTTTCCTATTTGACATTATCAGCACACCAACATCTTCAGAACACTTTTCTTTGTCAAATCACATTTGAACTAATAGATAAACAAAGATATGTCCATTGGCAACCATCTCGATAATGGATTCAATCCAAACAGTTCATACCAGTGTCTAAGGCTATCAAGAATGAGTTCCACGACCATAGGATGGTTACAATTCACTGAATTTCCTGCGGATAAACAATTACATCGAAGTTTAAAAGAAGGAACTTCACATATTGACTTCAATAAACTGAACCTTTCTAAGATCAAAAGAATACCTATAAATATATTCTTAACAGCGCATAAGCAAATTCTGCAATCGCATGTCTTATCATAGAACACATCAATTTACTCAAATGATTTGGTAGATGTGTTTTGTAAAAACTGCAAATAAGGAGGCTTGCAAGTCAATCACAAGCTTCAAAGTATATTTTCATTGCAAATATAAAATTCCACATCAAGACATACTTCTTGTAAATTTTTTAAAAACTACAAATAAGGAGGTTTGAAAGTCAATCACAAGCTTCAAAGCATATTTTCATTGTAAATATAGAATTCCACATCAAGATATACTTCTTATATCATGGTGCATTATCATATCATATCGTATTTTGCATTGGTGTCTAAAATTCCAGCAGACTTTACTTTATATTGTTGTTCCTTGTAAGTAACCATATACAAGGTAGGGACCTTAGTCCCATATCAGATTCAAAGAACTCAAATGAGACTTGTATGGATAAACCTTGAGTTCATGGCTTGATGGCTAAGAACCTAAAACAGTGAAATAGATTGTACATTAACTTGAACAAAGCTGTAAAGATAACATCTTAAAGACAAATAAATGCTAAGTATCACAACCCGAGAAGTTCAACAATTGTCCATCATTGTCCAGCATGTAATAAACAAATGTGTGTGTGTATTGATTTCTTAGACAAACCACTCTATAGTTCATACAAATATATCCAGACCATATGGTAAGAATCCAGAATGTAGATATCACACTCAACATTTGCTATAAATTTTCCTATTTGACATTAGGAAGATAGTACACACACACACTCCTAAATTGAGGTTAGGAAAAGAGAACAACAGCAAACAATAATTTAATGCACCCAAAAGCTATGGAGACACAAGTCAAGCCTTCTCAGGTTGAACTAATTTAGAGCATATTAGGTTAAAACAGAGCTCAATAGAATGTGAAAGAACACAGCAGATGAGAAAATTAATCTTGGCCATTTTTTAAGATAATGAAGAAATTGTCCAGAAGAAATTACCGAGTAATTGCGTGAAGGAACTGCAAGGCATTAGTGCTCTTTTTCTCACACCCATCCGACTTCTTCTATCCAGAAAGACTTGCGGGAAGCAGCGTTCAATGATTCTACCAAAAAGGAAATATGAAAAATAAAAAAAATGCAGAATAGCTACAAGGACAAGAACATAACATGAATTCTGAAACCTGAGAGAAATGAGGGGAAGTAAAGAAATATAGCTCGTCCTTGTAAGAAATGAAAGATATCGTTATAATGAAGCCACATTGGAAAAACTTAAGCCATGATTCAAGTAACCTGAAAAAGGAGTGTTGGGGTCTTGGGGAGTCATTCAAAGGAAAACCAGGGGTCAAAAACTAAAGCACAAATTGTCAAAGAAGCTTGAAATTATGGGAATCACGGAAGAAAAAAGGCCTCAGATTTGGTTTTAATGATTGAAAAATCTCAACAACCCTGATTAGGAGGTAAAAGTTTATGGGGAGGCATACTATCAAATATAATAAAATAAAATAAAAGAGTGATGTAAGAAGCTTTACAGTTGGTCCAGATATTCAATTGAACTGAGTAGCAAGTCGTCCTCCTTCCTCATCGACAGGAACATTGACGCCACGTCGGTGTCATCACCTGTCAGAATTGTGCTCTCCAAAACAGCCAACATCTCTTTTTCACCTAACCACCCTCACTCGTCGTCCACCATGCTCATTAGCGACCAACCCCCGAGCATTGTGAACTTCTCCTTAAACTCCAGCTCCTGCTCGACCCAAGAGGGGACGACTACAGCAGGGGCTTTGGCTTTGTTGTTGGAGGTGGATTTGTGGTGGTAGTGATTTCGACTAGCAAAAGCCAAAGAAGAAGATGCTTTTAGGTTTGAAAGTAGGAACGTGGGGATCCTTGAATTGATTATGCATTTTGGATCTGAAAAAGCTGACTCAAAAAAAGCTGATCTTTGAAATTCAAAATTGAAATTTGAATTTGAGAGTAGTACACCACGTGAAGGTAAAGGCTTGCACACAGCTCCAAGCAATTTATTTGGCTTGTATTC
>JBAGKO010000015.1:19671881-19685562 GCA_037177275.1 Acacia concinna
TTGTGTTCTTGAGTTTAATTGAAAATTTTAAAACACCCAATTCACCCCCCTTTTGGGTGATTAGCTTGCTCTTTCAATCTTTTCCGTGAAACCCTTTTTACCGGTATCTTATTGATTTTTAAGAGCTTGCTCACACAACTAGTTTTCCTTTCTGATTTTTATTGCATCAAAAATTCATTAAAATAATGTATTAATTTTCCCATATCACAATCAAGAACATTGAGGTCCCAATATATTTGCTAAATATCAAGGTTTGGCCAAAAATCGGTCCGGCAAAATATTTTTGAAAATATTCAAAAATTCATAATAAATTCTTTGGACCTCGAAATGACATTTTGACTACGTCATACTGTTTTGGATGCCCTCTACTATTTTTTGTGATTTTATGAGAATTTCTAGGTCTCTTAGACCTGATTGCATTTTCTCCTAAATCTTTGCGGAATTTGCCTTCTTTACACTTAAGTCCTTCCCTGAATTTCACTATAATTGTTGTGAGATCTCTCAATCCTCTACAGACTAAGGCCTTTAGTTCATCTAGAATACTTCATCTAGGCCCTAAAAAATATTAGGGTACGACCCTTGGTTTGCTCGGAAACACTAGTTTAGCCAGAAATACCCACCAATTAAATCTCTAACTCTACTAGGAAAAGTTTTAGAGGCAGTACATCTACATTTCCAAATAATGAAATTCATTAAAAAAAAGATTACTAATAGACGAGACCCACTTACATGGATTTATCTCTATCATTCTCAGTTATATGATCATTAAAACCATTCCCCTCTACCATATCCTAAGTTTTAAGCTATTGATCCCTACATTCAATAATTTCTAATGTCACGTTTGGCTGGTGTAGTGAAAAGTCTTAAGGCTTTTCCAAGATTGACTTGCCAGTTACTTCTAACGTACTATGAAGATTTCATCTTGTATGGTTAACACCCTCAGTGCTATGGCTTTTCATTTTTAAAGTACTTACATAAGCACTGACTTCGGTTTGTTCTTCCACTTGTTGGCTTAGTATATTATTGTAAAGAGTTTCCAATATAGACCCAATTACGACTTTATGCTCCCTAATAGCCTACTTCCTTTTAAGAATTGGTGAAGTGATTTTCAACCTTGTTCCTATACCTCTTTTCCTTGCTATTGTATTGGGTTGTCCACAAGTTGTTTTGTCTTTATTCCAAACTCCATTTTTATTCATGGCCCAATTGTTATGGGGCCCATCTTATATATCCATCAAATCCTTACTTTCCTTAACTATATCCCTTATTGTCTTCTCCTCTTTTCCTCTATCCCTTTGTATAATCACATCAACCTTTTCCTTGCTACTTTCACCTTTCTTAGTCGTGCTATTGCCTCGGAAAGGAATATCAGGAGCTAAAAGAATGCTGGCTTTATTCCCTTCTACCATAGGTTTTTTCTACCTCCATTTAATCACAGGGCCTTTTTTCTTGTTAGGAACCCTTTTATAAGATTGTTGATTGGTTGGTTATTCATCATGTAGTGCAACAAATCTTGTTCCCATATAACTTTTACTATCTAAATCCTTTGACTTTACTCTCGTCTCTACCGCAGCTTTCAAAGGTCACTGTCTAACCTTCTTTATTACTTTCATATGTTATGGAATAAATAATTAGGATTAGATATTATTTAGATATTTCGATTAGATATTATTTGGGATTTAGATAAGATATTATTTAGTATTTTGAATAGATATTATTTGAGATTAAATATTAGATATTATTATTTAGTTTTAGTTTTATATATGATATTATTTGGTTATTCGGCTGCCTATCTTATATCTATAAATAGCATAGCCTCACCATGTAATTCAGTTCAGTTTTGTGATTTGATTATTAATGAAAATATTCAGTTGCGTATGTTTCTCTGTTTCTATTTACCCTCCGATTCTCTATGTTATTCTTCTAATCCCCTCTTCTTTTCCCTAAATTCTATTCCAAACCCTAACAACATAGATTGATTTTACAATCAATCTATCATATTCCTCCAGGTCTTATAAAATGTAATTGGAAAGTTAATTTTAGTTTTAAATATAAAACAGTTTTTATGTGTTAATATTTTTTAAATTTGTCCCGATTAATGTTTTTTCAACAAAAATCATGAAAGAGAGAGAAAAAGAGAATTAAGGAAGATTACTAAGATATTCTAAGAAGTATAGGTCAGATTTAGAGCCGGAAAACAGGCCGATTCTTTTAAGTTGACGGTGGACTTATATTTTAGAGGTTGAAAATGGAATCAAATATACAAGGGTTAGCCCTGTAGGGCTCCAAGTTTAAAAGGGCCAGCTCAGCAGGGCATGCCCTTTTAATTTTGTTTAATTACCTTGCATAATTTAATTAATTCCCTTTTGACAAAAACCCCAACCCAATAAGAAAACAATTTACACACAAACTATGTCGTTTAGCTCATATTGCTTAGTGCTTAACTCTTTATGTGTGTGTTATTGGTATTTAATCGGTTGACATTTGATAATGGTATATCTTGAACTATATTATTTGTTTATTTATATGTTGTATGATGCGTATTATTTAGACTTTATGTTAACATAATTTATGTGTTAAATTATAATTTTAATTATTGTAATTACTAATTTTATTTATTTAAAAAAATGTTGAAAAAAAATATTTAAAAGGCTTCCGGCCTTATAGGGTCAACCCTGACCCTTATGTTTTTTAGCCATACTTTGAAAAATATGTGATTTTTTTTAAATCGTGCTTCAACAGGCCAGCCCTTTTGAAACTCTGGTCTTTGAATGGTGTAGCTCTAATCATAGTAGAGTACATAATAGTGAAAATATGAACGGCAACTCTGCAGCACAACATAGACTGGGATGTATAATTCTTAATTTTTCAATAGAAACGAAGGGTTAGTACTTAGTTGCATGGTATTTTTTTTTCTAAATGTACATATTTACTAGAAAAATTAGCTGTCGGGGTTCATGATCACTAACCATCGATTACCCTGCCGAATGCCAACACATGGGCCAACTGGCAGGATTAATAATTTTTTTATGTTTTTCAGAATATATCAGAAAACTCACCAGTGAGATAAATGGGTTGTTCCTGTCGTGACATTCAAGTGATAGATAATTAGTTATATTTATGTATGGGATTCAAGGAGTAAGAAAATTGCATCATAATACGTAACCTTCAGGATACATCCTCAAACCATTAGGCTGTTAGGGAAGAAAATCTGAGAAGAATAAGAAAGGAAAAGAAGAGGAGATTTTGAGAAATCAATTCACTATTCGCATAAACCCTAAGTGCCCGTTTGGTTCACGGAATCAGAGGGAATGTAATGGAATGTAATACAATGTAATGGAAAGTAATGTAATAATGATTACATGAAGTTGTTTGGTTTATTATTAAGAAAAGATGATACATAGACATGAACATGTTTGGTTGGATTACATTAAATATGGTAATATATGATAATAGCATATCAAGAGACAAATTTACCCTTTGTCTACATATATATGTATAATGACTTGAAATTACCTCTTCATTTTTTTATCAATTAAAACAATGCAAAATTATCACTTGGAAAAAAAAACCTTCTTTACCATTTTACCTTCAAAGAACAAAATACCTTATACTAAGGTTTTGTGCCAGTAATTTGCTTGAGTTTGGGGGTTTTCTTTCCTTTAATGTTTTCTAAGGTTTTGTTATATTAAAAGAAAGCAAGTAGATATTAAAATCAGAAAATAATTCATTACTATATCAGGCCAACGAAAACCAAAGGGAAGAAGCAAAATTAATAGTTGGCTAAGAACAGAAACAATCAAAGTAGAAAATGTAAAATCAGAAGCTGAATCAGTACATGAAATAGCACTATAAGACGATCGAATTTGCGAGAACAGAGAAGAAGAAGAAATTTGACCTTGAGAATGAGAGAGAGAGAGAGAGAGAGAGAGAAGGGGATGGGCGAGAGAGAAGAAAGAATGGCGCATAACAAAAGCAGTCGTGGGTGGTGAGGCAATATGATTTGATGATATAGGTAGAGTTTATTTATAGGCAATATGGTAAATTAAAAAGTTATAATAGTTATATGGTCTTTTTCTCTAAATTACAGGATCCCTACATCATGATTAATGAGTATTAGCTAGGTAATCGTGATTACATTAAATAACGTAAAGAGGATTACATGGATTACATATGTAATCCTCTTTACGTTACAATAAGTACAACCAAACGCTGTAATCAACCTAATTACATAGGATTACATGTAATTCTATTCCATGTAATCAAACCAAACGAGCTGTTAGTATTCCCCTTACACACAAACGGCGTGCGTTTAGGGTGGTGGGGAACTATTTGTGTTAAAAGACTTGTTGAACTTGATTTTTTGTTGAACAAGTCCCATTGTATTATTGTAAGAGTCAACATCAAATATCTCATAACTCAGAAGCCCTTGTGTTTGTGTGGACCTCTCATGATTTGGTCACTCTCAGATCATTTAAACATGTCCAAACCTCTTAACAACCCATATTGCATACCAAACGACCACTAAAAAAAATAATAAATAAAACATCAAATTATTGACGAAATTATCTAATAGAATTTTAATTTTTAGACGATATTACCGACAAGATCTCCGGATCTCCAGTGGCGTCACGTGACTTCTAAATTAATTGTCGAGTTTTATGACGAAGTCAAGATTCGAATCTTAGACCTTCCCCATGCATTGTAATACATTTGTCAATTGAGTTATTTTAAGCCCTACGTTATTTATTCACATAATAATATATATAACATAATATTTTAAAAATGTAATATATATATATGTATGTATGTATATATAATATTAGTTATATTCTTTATTAATATAAATATATATAATATCATATATATATATATATTAATATATTTCTTTTTTTAAATATAATACTTAATAAATTTTATTTTCTTATTTCATTCAAATATTTATTCTTAATATAAAATATATTATATATTTAATATTTTATTAAATATTAAGTTTATGATACTTTTACTTTTATTTTTTTTATATTATTATATATTTAGTTTATTATATATATATTTTAATTATATTATTATTATTATTTTTAAAATATTACCGACGGAATTTTGTGGTAATCCGTTGGTAATTACCCATAGAAAAAAGTCCATAGTTAATCCGTCGGTAATTACCTAAGGAATATTTTCTACGGGTAATTACTAATGCAATTTTTTTCTGTTGGTAATTTTGTAGGTAATTTTTTTTGGATATATTTTCAGACGAAATTTACAAATGAAAATTTTCTGTTGTTAGTGATTTTACCCATAGAAATTTTGTTCCAAATCTGTTGGCAATTACAGGTAGAATGTATTCTGTGGGTAATTTCATCAATATTTTGATGGTTTTTTTAATAGTGGATGAAGTTATTCACAGCACACGAACAAGACCCAGCTTCATGGCCATTGGATCACGCTGGATCACACACACATATGGGACACGTTCATTATTACTGTCTCTGACTAAGCACTGATGGAAATATATGCATCTGTGTATAACACCATGTTTGTTCCAAACTATATTCATTCTCTGGAAGCATATTCCTGCAATTCCACCTTCCGGAGCAACTTGCCTCTTCTTGATTTGTTCATCAATCATTTCTCCAAAAAATTCAGATAAAATGTTACAGAGATAAGTTTTCACTTGCGGAAGATCAAGCTCATCATTAGTACTATTGACCAAGAGTGGCAGAAACGAGGGGCACTTGAAATGGACGAAACATGGATATATGCGTCACGTTCTTTGTGTTTTTTCCTTCAGTGCCACATATAAAAACTAAATATTTTAAAATAATAGAATTAACTTTTTTAAATATTTTTAAAATAGTCAATTAATTTTTATATTTAATATGGAGATAGTACTAATGTTTCACACAATCAAATTATTTATTTAAAAAACTATAACAAATATTTTTTTTTTCTAAACTCGGACTTTGTTTCCCTACTCATATTCAAAGATAAGTAGGGAGTGTTATGGAATCTAGACCATCTAGATTAAGTTTATTTTTTTATTTTAAATTTTTTATATATGAAAATGTTATTTTTTTTAAAAAAATGTTAGTTAAAAAATTATCTTTATTTTAAATTATCTACTAATTAAATAATTTTTTTTAAAAAAATCAAAGTTAAAAAAATAAAACTTAAACCATGTAAATTAAATCTGAACAACCCAAGTTTTAAGTCATTTTAGGAGATGAGTAGGGAAATCCGGTCCCCTGAACTCACGCGGTTTGTGCGTAAGGGAGGCGCGGACTGGCGCAAGGAAGTAAAGCTGCTCCCAACTTTGACTGCCTCTGACTAGATAAGGCCACGCACCTTAGGCACCACGCATCTTGGGAAACACGCATCACATGATACCAACTTAATAATAACGACGTTGCCCAAAAAAAAAAAAAACTTAATAATAACGACAAAAGAGTCTCTCTCTCTCTCTATATATGTGTGTGTATATATGAAACACACGTTGTGATCACTCCCTATCTTTATAGGAAGCTACAGACTTTTCTCCAAAGGAATCTCGAGTCTTGCTCTATCATAAAACCTATCCCATTACATTCAAGGAGAGAAATCAGAAATAGTGAAGATGGATTCTATGGAAAGTGGAGGACCATCAAAACCACACGTTGTGCTCACTCCCTTTCCAGCTCAAAGCCATTTGAACACCTTCTTGAATTTAGCCAAACTGCTTCATTCAAGAGGTTTTCACATAACATACGTCAACACTGAGTACAACCATGGACGCTTGCTCAAATCAAGGGGTCCTCAATCTCTCGATGGCCTCACAGATTTTCGATTCGAAACCATCCCTGATGGTCTTCCTTATTCTGATGCTGATGCTACCCAAGATCTCACTGCTCTTTGTGAATCTACTTCAAAGAACTGCCTCGTCCCTTTTACAAATCTTCTCAAGAGGCTTCAAGATTCTGCCTCTAATGGCCTTGTGCCTCCTGTTATTTCCTTGGTTTCTGATACTATCATGACGTTTACAGTTAAAGCTGCGAAAGAATTTGGACTTCCTGTTGCTATCTATTGCCCTATTAGTGCTATCGCCTATTTGAGTGGCGTTTGGTATATTACTCTTCTTGATAAGGGTGTCAATCCCTTGAAAGGTAACGCATTTGTTACTCATTCTTTTAATTGTACGTGGGGGGTACATGGATGTGTCTTTTCCCTTTGGTCTATCTAACGTTTAACAATTTCATTATGGTGCAGATGAGAGTTATCTAACAAATGGAAACTTGGATACTAAACTTGACTGGGTTCCAGGCGTGAAAAATATCAGATTGAGGGATCTTCCAGGCTATTCAAGTACACTAGATCCAAATGGTGACCTCATGCTGAAGTTCGGTGTAAATGAGTTACAAACAGCAAAATCAGCTGATGCGTTCATTTTCAACACATTTGGTGAGTTGGAGAGTGAAGCACTGGACGCTCTCTCCTCTGTCCTCCCTCCACTTTACACCATAGGACCTGTCCATCTGCTTCTCAATCAAATTCCAAAGAACCATAATGTCTTAGACTCCATTGGCTCCAACATGTGGAAAGAGGAGACTCGTTGCATCCAATGGCTAGAATCTCAGAAACCTAAATCTGTACTTTATGTGAATTTTGGAAGCGTCACGGTTATGTCTGCAGAACAAGTGCATGAGTTTGCTTGGGGTTTAGCCAACAGCATGAAACCCTTCTTGTGGATCATAAGGCCTGATCTTGTGGATGGAGGCTCAATGATCTTGTCTTCAGAGTTTATAAGTGAGACTAAAGAAAGAGGCCTCATAGCAAGCTGGTGTGAACAAGAGAAAGTGTTGAACCACCATTCAATTGGAGGGTTTTTAACACATTGTGGATGGAACTCAATGACAGAGAGTTTGTGTTCAGGTGTTCCAATGATTTGTTGTCCTGTCTTTGGAGACCAGCAACCTAATTGTAGGTATGCTTGTACAGAATGGGGAATTGGGCTTGAGATTGATAAAAATGTGAAGAGAGAAATGGTGGAGAGGGTCATCAATGAGTTGATGGAAGGGGAGAAAGGGAAGGAGATGAGACAAAAGGTCTCGCAGTGGCAGAAAATTGCAAAGGAATCCACTGAACCACCTCATGGTTCTTCCCACTCCAACTTGGAGAAATTGATTAGCCAAGTCCTAATCAATGGGAAAAATTGAGGTTCTACAATGGAAAAAATAATAATTTTATGAGTTCTTGAAATCTTTTTTTTTTTTTGGATTTTCTGCATATCTTTAAAGTATTTATGGTTTGAACTTTTTATTATCTCCTACAACAAAACATGGAGATTGGAGCTTTATTTAAAATATCTACCTAACTGAAAGTGTGGACAGCGTTAATTATCAAACTTCATATACATTTTTTTCAATAATATTCTTGAGGTGGTTTGTAAGTGATCTATATATATAGTTATCTTGTTTTTGTGTATTCGTCCTCTGAACAAGTAAAACCTCTTGGTCATATGCAGCTTCACCATCCAATAATATTAATTCGGAGATTTAGTCATGCTTTCTTCAATAATATTTAGATTGTCCACGTAGACAATAATTATAATAAACTCAAAAATATTTATTTTAAAAAACATGGATAAATGAGATCTTTTTATACACTTTTTTAACAAATATTCAGTGAGATAGATGATTATACGACATTCTTTAATATTGTATACCTATACAATTTTATCCAATCCAATTACAAAAGATTTTCAATAATTCTCTTTTTTATACATAATTTTCTCAATAATTCTTACATGCGCACGGAATTTAAATGAAATTAAAAATCCCCTATGCATAACACTTAAAAGTTAAAAATCTTAGACGACTCTTGTTTAGACCACCATATCCATAATCAAATTGTCCAATTTGATGTAAAAAGAACAACCCCATTTAGTTTCCAGATCTGCTATTTTTGTCCACTCTGAAATCTTCTGTCCCATCTTCTTCCCTTTCTCTCCATCCACTAACTCATTTACAAGCTTATCCACTTCTTCTCTCTTGATATTACTCGGTGGCAACCCTCAAATCAGCTACTCTTTGTCTCTTTCTAATTCATTCTTCTTGCAATATCTTTGCTTTGCAGATTAAAAGACGGAATCAGAGCATATATAAATTTCATATAAATTATAAATTAATATTTATAATTAAATAAAAATGGGTTGATAACTGCAAAATAAATTATTTTAAATTTGTTTTAAAATATTCTTGTTATTTTTAAATCATTTGATAAATAAAAAATATTTATTATAATTGAATAATATAACTGAATAGTTTTTAACAGGTTCTTGATAACTTTAAACCATTTGATACATAAACAATAGTTATTATAATTTTAAATCATTTAAATTATTTAGTTAACTTTAAAATATAACAATGTTAATTAAATTGTATATTGCCACCTATACATTATTTGTTAGGTTGTTGTAACAAATTTGTAAATATTACCACTTGTACATATATTTTGTTATGAGTGTATCATGAGTGTATTTGAATTAACTCTGATTCATTGTAATGTATATAAGAGTGCCTTTGTACAGACTGAAATCAATTAATGAAAATAACAATTCTCACTCCATATTCGTGTCATGGTATTATATGTACAGACTCTAATTTCTCTCTCCCACTTTACCTTTCTTCATCAGTTTCTTGTCTCATAGCTATCTGTGTTTCTCTCTTTCACTTTACCTTTCTTCATCGGTCTCATGTCCGATAGCCTATTCGTCTGATTTCTCACTTTATCTGATTTCCCTCATCCTTGCTTCAACGATCATTCTACATTTGTGATATATGGCAATGACATCCTCAGAAATTTCTTCGATGGTTCAAGATCTCGGCAGCTATTTCTATCTACATCACAACAAAAACCCTAGCCTCATTCTTGTCTCGCCACTGCTTACCGGAGGAAATTACCACCATTGGGCTCGTGCAATGATGGTTGCTCTTATGATCAAGAACAAATACCAATTTGTTGATGGTTCTCTTCTGATTCCAGAGAAAGATGATCCTCTATTTGCTGTCTGGCAATGGTGTAACACGATGGTACTCACCTGGTTAACTAATCTCTTTCTCCTTCGATTGTGCAAAATGTGATTTGGTTAAATCGCGTTATTGATGTCTGGAATGATCTCTGTGAGCGATTCAGCTACAATGATGCATTTAGGGTTGCCGAGCTATAATACGAGTTATATCAATTTCATCAAGGCAATTTGTCGGTCACTGAGTATTTCACCCATGTAAAGATCATATGGGACAAATTACTTACCTATCGTCCTATTACTAATTGCTCATGCTCTGCCAAAGAGTATTTTCGCTAGGACTATGTGATTCGGTTTCTCAAGGGTTTGAATGAGAAATTCTCCGATGTTCGATCTCAAATTATGCTCATGGAGCCACTACCATCCATTAACAAAACTTTCTCCTTGGTTATTCAGCAAAAAAGGGAACTCAACGGTAATCTTGAACTATCCTCTGTGTCAAATTCTGTACATCTTGCTCGTGGCAACATTCCATCTCAACAGACCATGCAATGGAAACCTAATAACAATGACAAAATGTGTACCTATTGTGGAAAGCCAAGGCACACCGTTGAAACATGCTATAAGAAGCATGGTTATCCTCCTGGGTATAAGAATCGCAATAAAGGTTCAGTCAACATGGTAACTTCTTATGGACTTTCTGATGGTATTTTGTCCTCACCACCCACTATAGCTAATAACACTATCAGTCAGGATCAATTTAATCAACTGATTGCTCTTTTGCATTCCAAGAATGGTTCCAATTTGTCAAATTCCAATGACATATCTAATTCTGTCTCTATTTCGCATACCCCTCCTCCTCCATGTGTCAATTAGGTCTCCTCTCTCACCTTAATGCCAAATACTGATAATTCAGGTATATATACTACGTTAGCCTTCAATTCATTTAATTCTTAGATTATAGATAGTGGTGCCACCATTCATGTATGTTCTTTGTTACATGCATTCAAATCTTATTATGATATTTCACCCATTAAAGTCACTTTGCCCACGAATTCTGTTGTCATTGCAAATATATCTGGTACTGTTCAACTTAATTCAGATATTACTCTCTCTAATGTCTTATACATTCCAGAGTTTCATTTTAATTCTCTCAGCTGACCTCTAATGTTCCATGTTGCCTTGTTTTCTTGTCTTCTCAATGTTTCATACAAGACTTGAAGACATGGAAAACGATTGGTATAGCTGAATTTTACCAAGGACTCTATAGATTGACTAATCACTGTTTTATAAATGCTTGTGTTGGTAATATTTATGATTCTTCTTGTAATTCCACCAATCATTTTTCCTTATGGCATTATCGGCTTGGCCATACTTCTTGTACTGTCTTGAACATTTTGAAACAACAATTTCCTTACATATCTTATAAAAATTTTGGTGCAGTATGCGAAGTGTGTCACTATGCAAAACAAAGAGAAATTCCATTCCCTACTAGTATTTTGAAATCTACTGCTTGCCTTCAGTTATTACATGCTGATATTTGGGGTCCATACAAGATTTCTTCAACTCAAGGTCATCATTATTTTTTAACTGTAGTTGATAATTTTTCTCGTTTTACATGGGTTTGTCCTTTAAAGCTCAAATATGAAGCTAGAACTTCTTTTCAATCATTAATCATCCTTCTTGAAAATCAATTTAATCAAAAAGTCAAAGTTCTTTGTATTGATAATGGGAAGGAGTTTCAAATGACTGATTTCTTTTCTTCTCATGGGATTTTTCATCAAGCATCTTGTATTGAAACCCTTGAGTAAAATAGCATCGTAGAACACAAACATCAGCATATCTTACATGTTGCTAGGGCCTTAATGTTTCAATCGCATTTACCTTTGGTTTACTGGCCCTATGTTGTACTACACGCTGTTGTTTTTGTCATTAACAGACTTCCTAGTTCAGTTTTGAACAACATTTCTCCTTACTACTCTCTTTATCAAGCTTTCCTTGATTATACCAATCTCAAAGTATTCGGTTCTCTATGTTTTGCATGTACATCTTTTTCTAACAGAACAAAATTTGATGTCCAGGCTAGTAAATGTGCATTTCTTGGTTATAAATCTGGCACTAAAGGTTTTATTTTACTTGACATTAACACTCATCAAATTGTTGTTTCAAGACATGTTATTTTCTATGAATCTATCTTTCCTTATTATGGTTCTTCTTCTCAACCCTATTCTGATTCTTCAAATATACCTACTTCTTAGCCTTTTCCTTCTCTTAATGATGATGCATTCATTTCTCCATGCAGGTGAAGGTACCTCAGGAAGCAAGGAGAAAAGATAGATAGAGATTGTTTATTATGCTTCCCTGAGTTATTTTGTATGAATGTAATATAATGTATTTATTGGATACTGGATTTCTAGATAATGTGTTTGTTACTATTATTGATGATGTTATATGAGGAATGCCTTTACCTTAATCATTATGATGTCCAAGTAACATTAGAATCATGAGAAAAGGGAAAAATGACATATCATTGTAATTTGGTTAAATTGGCACTAGATTTTTGGCTATCTTAGGCTTAAAATTGGGTTGGCCATATTTTAAGCAAATGACAGTATCTAACAATGGGCATTTACATGCTAATAGAGGGTACTTTTAGCTACAAATGGAGTGGTAGATCATGTCATTTGGAGTTTTGTAGTAAAAGTTATGCCTTCCCAAAGTAATGCCAAAAAAATCTTGAAAAATTGAAAATTGGCCAAATAAATAGTGCCAAATTGACCATATGAACAATGCAACTTTGAGGGGCTTTATGTGTGCGATTCTATGCTATTATGGTTTGAGATTATTTTTCCCTTATAGAGGAAGAAAATAGCTTTCCAATGAGTATGGAATCATCGTGTTTTAATTTTTCTAAAATTAGTTATGATTTTTTAAAGTTGGTCGAAATTAAGGGTCGGATGAATAGTAATGCGATAAAGGCAAAAGATTCTCCCTTATTTTCCCAACTTGAAGTCATAACTAGTGATTTCAATAGCTTTAATATGATAAGGTATAGGCTATAAAAGGATGTGTTACAAAACATACAGTAGTTATCTTAGCAACAAGAGAAAATGTATCAAAGTAATCGATACCTTCAGTTTGAGTAAAGCCTTTAGTAACAAGACGAGCTTTAGCTCTTTCAAGACTACCATCAGCTCGAAATTTATTCCTATACACCTATTTGCATCCTATGGCAGATTTACTATGTGGTAAAGTGGTAAGAATCCAAGTTCCATTATGTTCTAAAGCCAGAATTTCAACATCCATAGCTTGACGCCAAATCTCATGCTTAACTTCTTAATTATAGGATTTTGGTTCAAAATGACTAGGAATGGACAAACTAAAGTGTTTATGAGTTGGAGAAAGACAATTATAAGAAATAATAGAATTTAAAGAGTGAGGAGAAGAGCCTTTACTAGTGGAAGAAGGAGGTGTAACTAAAGAAAGAAGAGCATGATAATAATCCCTCAAATAAGAAGGAATCTACTTGGGTCTAGTGGATTTGTGAGATACCGGAGCTGGTTCATCAATAGAAGGTAGTATAGGAGATGAAGACTGAATAGGTGAAGTATCAAGAAAATCAAGTGGGGGAATAGCAAGTGGTAAAGGAATAGAAGAATCAATAGAATGGGAAGACACAGG
>JBAGKO010000015.1:19685904-19696598 GCA_037177275.1 Acacia concinna
AATCGACTTTGATTTACTAATTACTATTTTCTACAACCTGTGCACTTGCGGTGCCTATTTAAAATTTGGTAGTATCAAGTTTTTGCGCCATTGCTGATTTAAAAAAAAAAGAAAAAACATTAAAAAAAATACTATACACTTATTTATAAATTTTTAAAAATATATTAATACATTGTCACTTATTTTATTTTTATAAATGTTATTTATAGATTTTTTTAATTTTTATATCTATATATGGTGTTTTTTTATTATTGTTAATTAAATTATAATATTTTAAAGTGATCGGTTTAACCCCAATCAGACCTGATTCAACCCTAAACTCATTCTGTAACCGATTTATTACTCGATCTTTTTTATAGTTTAATCAAAACAACATGTTTTTATGGTAATGAAGATAAAGTGGAGATAAGAAAAAATAGAGACATTCTTAGCCGCAAAAAAAAGAGACCGGATAGCGGCTACCACGAGAGGGAAGCAACAGAGGGCCGATAAAAATAATTGCAAGTGGGGACCAAGAAGTGTGATTGGGAGCCAGCTGGAGTGCTTAATTAATTCGAGCAGCTTTACTATTTGACACTTGTACATTGATATAAGAGATTTCGGAAGGCTTCTTGCCAACCAAAGCTCACGTGACTTTCCCTCGCGAACTTCGCAGTTTCGTGGACCCTGCTAAATTCTCACCGCTTTCCATCTCCGATTCTTCAACCTTCTTCTATGTCGGAACCACAGATTCAACTCGCTGAAGCTTTCTGCAACACTATAAGCAGCTAAACTTCTTCACTTCCCTAAGAGATGCTCTTAGCTAGAGCCTGAGTCACAGGACTTCAAGGGAGTTGATTCATTCTTTATAGCTAGATTCAGATTTATTTTTTCTCTGTTTGGAAGTTTATGGTTTATCTGATCTTGTATTCCTTCATGATCATTTGGTCAATATCATGGATTAAAATGTGTTTTGGTGTTTAATGCTCTCTGATCTTAGAGTAGATTCATCAATCTTATTCGATTCGTTTGAGTCAGATTCTGTGGCTGAGTCGGTTGAATCGCAATGAGTATTGTTTAATGTTCATAAGAAGTTTCAAGTGCGTTTCATTCCTATAATATCTGGAAGTAAGATCGAACTCTTCGCTTTGGATTAACTCTAATAAAAATATAAGAAAAGAAAGGGCAGTTGAGACTCTCAGGGAAGTCAATCTCATCTCTGAATTTTTCTTCTTAAAAATAAACGGTCTTTTATGTTTTAATCTGGAAAATAAATCATAAAAGGGTAAGCTAAATTACATATTTTATTGTCCTGGAATTTTGAATAGCTCCTACAACAGAGTTAATCAGATGGATTGTATGGAAATAGGAGGATCATCTAAACCACACGTTGTGATCACTCCATTTCCAGCTCAAAGCCATTTGAACACCTTCCTGAATTTAGCCAAACTGCTTCATTCAAGGGGTTTTCACATAACATACATTAACACTGACGACAACCATAAACGCTTGCTGGAATCGAGGGGTCCTCAAGCTCTTGATGGCCTCCCAGATTTTCGGTTTGAAACCATCCCAGATGGTCTTCCTTCTTCTGATTCTGATGCCACCGAAAATATCCCTTCTTTTCCTGAATCTATTTCAAAGAACTGTCTCGTCCCTTTCATGAATCTTCTTAAGAGGCTCCAAGATTCTGCCACTAATGGCCCTGTGCCTCCTGTTACTTCATTGGTTTCTGATACTATCATGACGTTTACAGTTAAAGCTGCTAAAGAATTTGGACTTCCTGTTGCTCTCTATTGCCCTATTAGCGCTATCTCCTATTTGGGTGTTTGGCATAGTCGTACTCTTCTTGATAAGGGTATCATTCACTTGAAAGGTAACTTATTTGTGTTACTCTTTTTTGTTTGTTTATGTGTATAACTCATTAATGAAACTCATTCTTATTTGTCACTAACGTTCCATTATTGCGCAGATGAGAGTTATCTGACAAATGAATATTTGGACACAAAACTGGACTGGCTTCCAGGCATGAAAAATATCAGATTGAGGGATCTTCCTATTTTTCTATATCCAAATGGTGGCAGTCTTCTAAACTTCCTTCTCAACGAGGTACAAACAGCCCTAACTGCAGACGCCATCATTTTCAACACGTTTACTGAGTTGGAGAGTGAGGCACTAGACACTCTCTCCTCTATCTTCCCTCCACTTTACACCATAGGCCCGGTCCCTTTGTTTCTCAATCAAATTCCACAGAACCGAGTCTTAGACTCCATTGGCTCCAATATGTGGAAAGAGGATACTCAATGCATCCAATGGCTCCAATCACAGGAACCTAAATCTGTAGTTTATGTGAATTTTGGAAGCATTACAGTTATGTCTGCAGAACAAGTGTATGAATTTGCTTGGGGTTTAGCCAATAGCAAGAAACCTTTCTTGTGGATCATACGGCCTGATCTTGTGGGTGGAGGCTCAATGATTCTATCTCCTGAGTTTCTAAGTGAGATAAAAGAAAGAGGCCTCATAGCTAGCTGGTGTGAACAACAAAAAGTGTTGAACCACCATTCAATTGGAGGGTTTTTGACTCATTGTGGATGGAACTCTATGACAGAGAGTGTGTGTGCAGGTGTTCCAATGGCTTGTTGGCCTTTCATTGGAGACCAGCAAACTAATTGTAGGTATGCTTGTGCAGAATGGGGAATTGGGCTTGAGATTGATAAAAATGTGAAGAGAGAAATGGTGGAGAGGGTCATCAATGAGTTGATGGAAGGAGAGAAGGGGAAGGAAATGAGACAAAAGTTCTTGCAGTGGCAGAAAATTGCAAAGGAAGCCATTCAACCACCTCATGGTTCTTCCTATATCAACTTGGAGAAATTGATCAAGCAAGTCCTAATCAATGGGAAAATTTGAGGTTCTACATTGGAAAAAAAAAATTTATAATTTCCTCGAATCTTTTGTTCTCTTGCGTGTTTCCCTGCATATCTTTAAAAGCCTTTATGGTTGGAACCTATTATTGTCTCCCACAATATAACATGGAGAGCCTTATTTTGAATTTCTAGTTAGCTAAAGGTATTATGGTTGGAACCTATTATGGTTGGAACCTCTTAAAGCCATTTGCGGCTTCATCCATCAAATAATATTTCGTCTTTTCTGATAATCTGCTTCTGCTGAACGTCTCTTCCATTTCTTGAATCTCAGAGAAGCAATAAGGGTATAACATGGGTCAAAGGGAAAATGCTGGCAAATAAACATTTGCCCTTTGTCAATAATAAGAGAAATTGATAGCTTTCTCGAGAGATATAGAAGGTAAGGTTCAAGAGAAACTTGTTTTTTTGTTGACTTTGATAAGGAAATTAACGTACCATCTAAAGGATGTATTATTATTTTGGATAAATATAAGAGATAGGACTATAAATACTGTAAAGTTTGGATCGGTTTTCAAATTCAATCTATCATATCTGCTAATTGGAAGAATTCATCTCGATAAAATTTGTTTGCTATTCGCACTTCTTTGCTTTTGAGTTTCATTGTCATGAATAATACAATCTTCATTCTTCTTCGATGGATCAAAGCAAGAATTGCAAGTGATGTGTTCAAAGTAGTTCCTTTCGCTCAAAGGATCAATTATACCAACCTTTAATTGTATCATCAAGATATAAATGCTTTTCTTTTTTATTTTATTTTTCACAAAGTTTTATTAGTGCAACATTTTATTGGTACCTTTTTTACATGTCTAGACTCTTGCATCACTGTCCACGCTACCATGCGAGTATAAGAATAGTTATGTACTTATTGTCATTTTTTTAATAATGGATTTTGACTTAAAAAAGAAATATTTTTAATTTTATTTCAATTATTGTCTACGGGGACAATCTAAATATTATTGAAGAAAACACGCCTAAATCTACGAACCTTTCTAATTATCACACCTCAAAGCACTAGAAGACAGGTATTGAAGGAATAATTGAATAAAATGGTAATAAAAAAGAAAAAGGGGGAAGGACAAAACTTTCAATACAATATAATATGAATATAAAAAATCATTTAAGGTTGCACCATTTTTTCATCAATTAATCAGTGAGATGATTATATCACATTCTTTAATATTGTATCCCTTAGCCCTATAATTTTTTTGTGTAAACCAATTACATCTCGAGAATTCTTAAGTTTCCCATGAAATTTGAAAGTATGTACCCTTGTATACAAAACATTTGAAGTTAAAATTCTTAGCTTATTGTTTTAACCAGCACATCCTTAATCAGATACTCCAAGTTGATATGGGAAAAACCACTCGGTTTAGTGCCCTCCTCTGCTATTTTCTTCCACTCTGAAATTTTGTGTCTCATCTTCTTCCCTTTCTCTCCATCCATCAACTCATTCACACGCTTTTCCACTTCTTCTCTCTTCACATTATTCTCAATCTCAATCCCTATTTCCCACTCTTTGCAAGCATACCTACAATTTGTTTGTTGATCTCCAACCCAAGGCCAACAAACCATAGGAATGCTTGCACAAATACTCTCAATCATTGAATTCCACCCACAATGCGTCAAGAAGCCTCCAATAGATGGGTGGTTCAACACTTTCTCTTGTTCACACCAATTTGCTATGAAACCTCTGTCCTTAGTCTCACTCAAAAACTCAGGTGATATAATCATTGAGCCTCCTTCTATGATGTTTGGCCTTATGATCCACAAAAAATGTTTCTTGCTATTGGCTAAACCCCAGGCAAACTCATGCAATTGTTCTGGACTCATAATTACCATGCTTCCAAAGTTTACATAAATCACAGACTTAGGTTCCTTGTGTTGTAGCCAGTTGAGGCACTGAGTCTCTTCTTTCCAGAGATTGGAGCCAATGGATTCCAACAAGTGGTGGTCGTGTGGGATTTGATTGAGAAGCAAAGGGAGAGGGCCAATGGAGTAAAGAGGAGGAAACATAGAGGATAGGGCTTTGAGGGCTTCACCCTCAAACTCCTCAAATGTGTTGAAAATGATTGCTTGAGCTTTTTGGGCTCTTTGTAGCTCAGTGATAAGAAAGTTTAGCACAAAATCATTAGAATCAGTTACCCTCACAAAACTTGGAATATCTTTTAGTCTCATGTTTTTCATTCCAGGAAGCCAATCTAGTTCAGTATCCAAATATCCATTTGTCAAGCAACTTTTATCTGCACCAATTCACAATGACCACTCTAAGTTGTTAATAATGAATAACTTAGTCCACAAAGTCTTATATTTTGGGCCGAATATAGAACAAAAAGAAGTAGCTACAGAATTTAAGTGAGGTACCTTTTAAGGGAATGATGCCGTTATCGAGAAGAGTGCGAAAGTGAACAACACCCAGAAAGGAAACAGTACTGGCAGGCCAATAGAGAGCAATAGGAAGTTCAAATTCTTGAGCAGCATCCATTGTGAATGTCATGATACCATCAGAAAGAAAGCAAGTAACCGGGGGCACAACACCATCAGAAGCAAGTTTGTTAAGCCTTTTTATAAGGTTTGTGAAAGGGACGAGAGTATTATTCTGCAGAGAATCGCATAGAGAATCAAAAAGTTCAGCATCGGAAGCATCAGAAGGAGGAAGACCATCTGGGATGGTTTCAAAGCAAAAATCTGGGAGGCCATCAAGTGCTTGAGCACCTCTTGCATTGAGCAAACGCTTGTGATTGTGCTCAGTGTTGACATAGGTTATGTGAAAGCCTTTAGAATGAAGCACTTTGGCTAGTCTCAAGAAGGAAATTATATGGCCTTGTAATGGAAATGGGGTGATTACCACATGGGGTTTTGACTCCATGCTTGTATTCAATGCTCAGTTAGGAAGCTGCAATTGGGGATTAGATTATAAGAACTTGAAGTTTCAGATAGTTAGGGTTCATCGATCTTTATATTATTCAGAAAAGAAGTACTAGTCCACCACATTGCTGAGTTTTTCAAAGTTGGCGGGTATTCATTTATCTCGTATGGAATAGTATATGAAAGAATAGAATGCCAAAAGTAGTATTGATATTCATCATCAACGGACGATTCAAAAGATATTGAGTGAAGCCAAAACAGATTTCAACATCATCAATGAATTTTTAGTTTTTTTATACTTTTGATAGTCAAACGGTGAAATTAGGTGGTAATAGATACATGTATTTGGTTTCCTTTTGTGTCTTGCGTGGAAAATTGAAGAGTTTGTTAACAATTGGCTTATGGTTTCACACCTCTTTTCTCCTTTGTGCACTAAATTAATACTCCCGCGCGTATATAATAGCTTTTTTTATGTGATTGTCTCTAAATATAAGCTCGCTTTTGAATTTATCTCAATAATAAACATACTTTTTTTTATCCCAATTAATTATTATATTATATATATATATATATATTCTTTTTTTTTCATTTTCGCATTATTACTCTCTCCCTCTCACTCATTTCCGCCATAATTATTACATTAACTACATTTAAATGTTGTTAAAAATCTTATGATTTAAAGCTCTTATATATAAAAACTGAAGGAGTATTCAATAACGTGGGGCCTTATAACCCAACTGACAATAAGCAACTCTAAGCCTATCCAATTTTTTAATTTTAATTTTATTCTTTGTCAAAATCATGTTGGTTTAAATACTTATATGCAAACATATGTTCACCGAATTTATCATCAAGTTAACTCAGACGATATCAGTGGAGTGTGGGTAAAGTTGAAGGACGGTTTAACTTTTTACTTTTTTTTACAGTTTTGTCTTAATTGTAATTGATCAATTCGTAATCTTTAATTCGATACAATTCATTTTCTATAATTTTGACTTGAGTGAAATTCAATACATGAGTTAAACTTCATACAACATAGTAATTATAGTTTAACCATCTAAAATATTAGTTGTTACAATAAAAAATAAATAAATTCAGTCCTTAATTAAAACTGCAGAGATTGAATGGCACTTAGTTCAAATTTAGCAACTTCCAATTAAATGAGGCAAAAATATAATAATTAAATTACATTAGGTTATGCAATTGAATCCAATTAATTACAAGACTAAATAATTCATTTTCTCTTCAGATTCAATATAAGGTAGTAGGAAAATTCCTTACTAGTTACTCTCTCCTATCCATTTTACAAGATAATTTTAACTAAATTATGTAGTTTAGGAAATCAGTTAAAATTAGTTAAAAATAATAAATACGTGAAAAATGCACTTTTTTTAATAAACCTTTATTTATAAATTGTAAAGAGCAAATAAGAGAGTGGATTAGCTGTGAGAAAAATAATGAAAGAGATTGTATGGAAAAGAAATTAGGAGAGAGAATATAATTAATTAGAAAAAATAGAAAAAATGAATTAATATTAAGGCAACTCACAAATAGAATCTTATAACAAGAATCAAGACAATTTAAGAGAGATATGAGAGTATTATTTTCTTTGTTTCTCAGGTCCCTTGTATTTTTAATTAAAGCTTACATGGAATGGTCCCACTCTCAATGCATAATAAATAGCATCATTATGGCTTTGCAAATAAAAATTTTCTGTAAATTATTGGTCGTCTTCCATTGGGCAAGCCAGGATAAATTCCACGAACCAAACCATTTGTCAGAAGTTCTTGTTTTGTTTATAACATTAGTCAAAAGTTCTGAACACGTTTCCACTATTACGACTTTTCACAACTTAGCTTTCACATATACTATTCCATGAGAAATACCTACCAACTTCCAAAAACTCCGTGGACTAATAATAGCAATTAATTGTGAATTACATAAGTTAAAGAGCAACGAGCTCTTCTTTGAAACTTCATATACCAATCGCCTAATCCTCAATCTTAACTTGAAACAAAGCCTTGAAACTATAAGCATGGCTTCAGTAACAGGAGGACGAGGGTCAAAACCCCATGTTGTAATAACCCCATTTCCATTACAAGGCCATATAACTTCCTTCCTGAAACTAGCCAAAGTGCTTCATTCTAAAGGCTTTCACATAACCTTTGTCAACACTGAGCACAATCACAAGCGCTTGCTCAATGCAAGAAGTGATCAAGCACTTGATGGCCTCCATGATTTTCGCTTCGAAACCATCCCTGATGGTCTTCCTCCCTCTGATGCTAATGTCTCCCAACGGTTTCGGTTTCTATGTGACTCTATGCCAAAACACAGCCTTGTCCCTTTCTCAAACCTTATAGCAAGGCTTAATAAGCTTGCATCTGATGAGGTTGTGCCCCCGGTTAGTTGCTTGATTTCTGACGGTCTCATGACGTTCACAATGAATGCTGCTCAAGAATTTGAACTTCCTATTGCTCTCTATTATCCTGCTAGTACTGTTTCCTATTTGGGTGTTTTTCACTTTCGGACTCTTCTTAATAAAGGTGTCATTCCCTTGAAAGGTACTTACCTCATTTGTGTCACTACTATTTTTATAGTTGTGTTTAATTCATGGTACATTCTTACAAGATATTTCTTTTATCCTTGATGTAAAACTTATTTAACTAATTTGATTTGATTAGGGAAGATAGCTGAATTAGATAATATGACATGTTTTTATTCTAAAACACTCTAATCATCTTCATTAATTTCATTCATCTCTCTTCTACTTGATTATTGTTGAGAGGATGTCAATAAAACTAATATGGGAAAAATTAATAAATATGAAAAATAAATCTTACTTTTATGACCAATATCAACTCTCCCGTTAGATTTTACATTAAAGACTGGAGGAGTAATATGCATATCATAAACAACTTATTGTGGCCATCGTATTCATGCAGGCGAAGATTGTTTGACGAATGGATACTTGAATACTGAACTAGATTTGCTTACTGGAATGAAAAACATAAGACTAAAAGATCTTCCAAGTTTTGTGAGGGTAACAGATTCAAATAATTTTATGCTGAACTTCCTTATGGCTGAACTACAAAGAGCCCAAAAAGCTCAAGCGATCATTTTCAACACATTTGAGGAGTTGGATAGAGATTCCCTCAACGCACTATCCTCTATGTTTCCTCCTCTTTACTCCATTGGCCCTCTCCCTTTGCTTCTCACTCAAATCCCTCACGACCACCACTTGTTACTGGAATCAATTGGCTCCAATCTCTGGAAAGAAGAGACTCGATGCCTCCATTGGCTACAACACAAGGAACCTAAATCTGTGATTTATGTGAATTTTGGAAGCCTTGCAACTATGTCTCCGGAAAAGTTGCATGAGTTTGCTTGGGGCTTAGCCAATAGCAAGAAACACTTCTTATGGATCATAAGGCCTGACCTTGTGAAAGGAGGCTCAACGATTCTATCACCTGAGTTTCTAAGTGAGACTAAGGACAGAGGCTTCGTAGCAAACTGGTGTGAACAAGAGAAAGTGTTGAACCATCCATCTATTGGAGGGTTCTTGACACATTGTGGGTGGAATTCCATGATTGAGAGTATTTGTGCAGGTGTCCCTATGGCCTGTTGGCCTGGTCTGGGGATCAACCAACAAATTGTAGGTATGCTTGCAGAGAGTGGGGAATAGGAATTGAGATTGATAATAATGTGAAGAGAGAAGAAGTTGAGATGCTTGTGAATGAGTTGATGGAAGGAGAGAATGGGAAGAAGATGAGACAAAAGATTTTAGAGTGGAAGAAAATAGCAGAGGAGGACACTAAACCAGGTGGCTCTTC
Organism: Acacia concinna; assembly: GCA_037177275.1. Lineage (NCBI taxonomy): Eukaryota > Viridiplantae > Streptophyta > Magnoliopsida > Fabales > Fabaceae > Acacia > Acacia concinna. The sequence continues at coordinate 19,695,503 of JBAGKO010000015.1, forward strand.
CTACCTCAACTTGGAGAATCTTATTAAGGAGGTGCTGGTATAAACAAAGGCTTGCTCATTCTTCATCCAGTGAAGTACTTACACTATATTATTGTCATCAAAATTTTCTATAAGCCTTTTTGCCTCTTTAGATTTTTTTTAATAATTGATTTCTTTATCATAACTAGATATATATAAGTCATATATATTAAAGAGGATTTCAACGAGGCATATATATATATATATATATGTAGTTCTAATGGATTTATTTTTATATTTTTTATACTACCTTCTATCTTTAAAATAAAAGTTAGGTTGGACGTTTATTTGATACTAAACATAAGGCTTCAATATACTTTGTTAACCAAATTTATCACTTTTTTAAAACTATCCTGGCCCTATTGATTATACATGCGCCAAGTGAGTTATATCAAGGGGTAGTTTAATGAAAATGACTTAAGAGGGTGTTTAATGGAAACCAACTAAACAAATAACTAATTTAACTAATTTTCTTAATATACCTAAATTAGTTAAATTGATCTTATAATAAGAATTAGTAGCAGTATTTAATATTGACATTGATGATTTGCTTATACGTTTAAATTACTTGGTTCCAACTAATGTTCAGTGGGCTTATTTATTTGGCGTGCTATAATCAAGACATAAATAATCCCACCGGTCAAGAGCCACTTTAATTAATAAATCGAACCACAAAGTGAATCTTATTCTAAGACCCACATTACTAGTGTTCCTGCAGGATTAATGAATAACCACTCTCAGACACATACAGCGAAGATGTGTCCCACTCGGATTTAAATAATGAAGACTATAACTGATAAGTCGCCTTGAGCTGTATGACAAAGCATAAAGATTAGAAGCTAAAAAGAAAAATCCGACATAGATATCACTTGAAGACTGGCAATAATATATACTGTGTGGTGTCTTTTCATCTGTTCCTACATTATACTAGATGACAGTACGTGTATCGAGGACAGAGTTTTTTTTTGTCCTAGTGTGTGTTTGGGAAGGTCTTATTTTTTAAAAATAAGATCTTATTACGCAGTACGAGAAAAACTCCTCTCACATACTTACCTCGTATCGCGCAATAAGATCTTAT
>JBAGKO010000015.1:19704692-19716363 GCA_037177275.1 Acacia concinna
TTTAGCGTCTTGCCCAGTAAGGTGATAATAAGTGAGTCTCTCCAAGGATGACACAAATCTCTCAACCTCTCGTTATCCATTTGCAACGTTGGAAGTGAATCAAGAAGTTTCCTCTGTTCTTTAGACAGCACCGGAGCAACCTCCTCTTCCTCCTTCAACCAGTCGTTCATTTGTTGCTCAAAGTCTGGTTCATTCGGCAGTTCCCCTTCTCTCCCAGTAACTTTTCCTTATACGAAATTGGAGTCTTCCCACCTCCTAAATCAGATTTCTTCTGGGTCCGCATCGTCTCTTTCTCTGGTGGACCATTAGCGTCTCTCCTTGGTTCAGTAACTGGCTTTACTGTATTTTTAGAGCCACCTACATCATCCATATTAATATCCACATTCATTTCCTTAATATTCTGTCGTCACAGATCATCTTCTTCCTTCGTCAAGTCCAGATTCTCCGTTGTCGGCATTCCCTAACTGTTCGTACGTTCTGTGTTTCCACCCTCTCTCACTCTACTTTTCTCGCTCATCGTATATCCTGAGAACCTCCGACGTAAAGACATTGTTCTGGCAACCACACCCAACCTAACAACCACGGATCAGCAAACTCACCACCAGACAAATGTGCTACAACTTAGGGGCCGTTTGCAGCAGGAAACAAGCATTAAAATGACAAGTGTGCTACAAAGTAGAAAGTCAAACAAATGAATGCTTACCCAAAGGTCATTCTCTCATTGTCTTTCTCTCATTGTCTTTCTCATAGTCTCATCCCAGCCATTAAATTATGAGAGAGAAAAGGAAGAGATACTTTCTCTCTTATAATTCAATGGTTAGAATGGGACTATGAGAAAGAAAATGAAAAAAGACAATGAGACTATCCCTCTCCTCAAAACCAGAGACTACTATAGTTGTGTTATTTTTCCCTTCCTAGGTCCAAAAAAAAATTGTATTATCCTTCCCGTCCTTTCCCCCAACTAAAGCCAAAATTTTAAATTATATTACCCATATCTTAATTATAAAGTCCAATTAAATTTTTAGTGAATTTTAAAAACAAATTAATTATATTATTTTAAAGTATTAAATTTTATTATTTTACTTTAAACTATTTTTTAACTTATAAATTAATATATAATATAATATATTTAAATAATATATTTTTATTTTTTTAACTTCTTTTTAAAAAATTAATTGACCTTATAATTGATCTGGAGGAAGTAATTAATTGGGAAAAATCTAAAAATAGACAAGGGAAATAAGAAAATCTCAATTCAGAATAGCGAAATCGAAAAACCCTAAATCAGTCTTTTTGTACTTTTTACGTAATTACGAAAATGCCACTGCATTTTTAATGACACTGAGTATCATAATTCACAACACAAGTATTTAAGTTAACACTACCAAAAATATTTAGATATTATGTATTTATGCTGTGAGTTGTTTGTGTTGATGTTGTTAATTGAAATACTCTTATTGAGAATTACGATATTTGTGTTGTTAAAAATTCAGTAACATTTTTATAATTATATAAAAAAAATACAAAAAGACTTCAGTGGGATTCATCTTCAATCCAAGCACTCTTCAATCTTTGAATATAATCCTCCCATGGAATCTCCGCTCCTTTCTCCTCCAGGCGGCGAAACCGACTTCACGTACCCCAAGTAGACCTCCAAATACATCTCCTTCTCCATCACAAACTTAATCGGTCTTGTGTCATCGGCGCCGTCCACTGGCTCAAACGGAAAATCGATACTCCTGTAATTGTCTTCCCAAATCGCAAGTGCTGGATCCTAATAAGGCCCAATTTCACGTTGTACAATTCATCGAACACTTTATCTACATGATCGGTGACTCGCGGCACGTTGTAACACCAAACAGCGAATGCTCCGTGAGGTTTCTTGAGCCCCAGTTTCACTTGCCGGTAGAAAGTAGGGAGGTCAAACCAGTGTAGCGCCTGAGCGACAGTTACAACGTCGAGAGTTCCTGCCGGCTCCACCGTCTGTTCCAGATCTGCCATCGATATCGTCGAAGGCGTGTGCTCGTATCGCACATTCGGGAGCTTAACTGCGAATTCAAGCTGCTTCTCACTCGTATCCGTGCCGATGACATTCTGGTATATCTCAGCTAACTGAAATCGATTTAGATCGGATTGAAAACCTCAATTGAGTGACTTGCACTTTAATTTATCAATCTATTCAGAAAAAAACGGAATCGAATAATGAGGATTTTGAGAGAGAAAGGAAGGGCGAACAGATTGAGCAGCCTGGCCATTGCCGGTGGCGGCGTCCCAAGCGAGATGGTGAGACGGTGTTTTGGAAGTGATGAAGCTAAAGAGGTGGGAAGGATAAGTTGGCCTTGAATCTGCATATTGCCTTGCCTGCTTCCCAAACAGCTTTGCCATAATTTCTTCTCAAACTTTTTTGAATTTACAACTAATTCTTAGAATTTAGATAACTAAATATGCGTTTGTTATTATTTTCAGAATTTGATAACTTTTTTTTCCCCCTCAGTTGAGGAGAGTGTATCATTATTGTGTAATATTGTGCGAGAGTAAGGCAACAAAGGAAGTTATTGAGATACCTCATTTCTCTTTATCTCATTTTCTTTTCACCTTGGATTATTATACGAAGAAGTTACAATAATTGCACAAAGGACTAGCCTCAATCAATCAATTGTTTATCCTTTTATATGAGTATGAGGATGAAAAGAAAGGCATCATAGTTACATTAAGTTCTTTACATTTATTTCGTCATGTTCTTTAATCACATGTGTCCATGTATCATATTTATTGTATTTGAATTTATAATTAAATGATAATAATTCAAATATAGGACACATATCTATATATGATTAGAGAATCTAACAAAATGAATGTAAAGAACTTGACTTGAGTATTTTCTAAAAAGAAAAAACTGCAGACAGAAGCTTCAACTTTAATGTGAAAATTACTAGTATGTTACAACAAGAACCTTTCTTCAAAGTGAAGGGAAAAAAAACACTTTCTCTTCAAAGGAAGAATTAAAAATGTTAGAAGGCATATATGACGCACAAGGTAATTTCTATAGGGGATTCATGATAAGAATTCAGCAGGAAGGTTATTTAAGTACTGAGCTATGGGGTTACTTAACTGGTTTAAAGCAAGCTTGGGATATGGGTATAAGGAAGGTCGTTCCATTTACATACTGTCTATATGCCTGGAGACTATGTCGAGAAGGATGTATCAAGATACACTTGCAACGAAGCTTGGTCTTGGAGATTCGAAGCTTATTGAAACGTAGTTGACAAATAGAGATTCGTCACATAAGAAGGAACTTAAACATGGTTGCAGATAACCTTACGAAAAGAGCACTCAATATGAAGTTAAGATTCTACTTGGTAGATATGATTGATACTGACTTGGTTCACATGAAACCTTGTTAGCAACAGTATTTTTGTTTCTTAGCTTTCATCAATATATCGAAAAAAAATAAAAAATGTTAAAAAAGAAACTTTCTTCAAAGGTATAATTAAAAATGTTAAATTATGCTATTAATTTGAGTTTGAATCTCATATGTATGTTAGCATATAGTGATTTTCATTAAATATGGTAAAGATATATAATAGTGTTTTCAACTATAGCTTGTTCTTTGTCAAAAAAAGAAAAACCATAGCTTGTTCCATGGAATCATGGAACAAATGCCATTCTAACTTCCACTCTTGAAATTGCCATTAGATTGTCCCTTCATATATTGAGGTAAAGGTGTAAAAATATGTATATGATTTTTTAAAAGTGTGCTCTACATTAAGTATTTTTTTGATGCAATAGTGATTGTGTTATAACAATAGGGCAAAAATATACATTAATCAACGGCCTTTAGGCCATGTGGTATGGTTAGTACCCTTTGTGGCACCAAATTTGGGTTCGATCTTGACCGCATGTAATCAAAACACACACACACACACATTAACCATTACGTTTGACTTTTTTCACTTTTCATACTTACGTGTACAATGACTTAACTAAGGTTTTAATTTAGATGATAGTGGATAAAAAAATAAAATAAAAACATCAACATCTACCCATTTTTATTCATTTATTATCTATGACTTACTTTGCTATGACAATTCTCTATGTCCTGTCTTAAACAAGTTAAGCATTTTTTTTATTTCTTTAAACGAATAAATTAATATCAATAGGCATATATGGACTTTTTATTTTCCTTTTTCTTTTTATCTACTGCCACCTAAGCTAAAACTTTAGTTGAGGTATCATACATGTAAATCTTAAAAGTGAAAACAAAAGTCAAACTTAATTGTTGATGTATATTTTTGCCCCACTTTTATAACCACATAATCATTGTTTTTACGCACACAAAAAAACACTTGGTGTTGAGTGCATTTTGAAAAAAATCACTTAGTGTTAGACACACTTAAAAAAAATCACATGTATTTTTGCACCTCCACTCTATATTTTTTGACAATTGATCCTTCATATATTGTATTGTATGAGTTACTTCATTTTTCAATTTAAAGGAATAAAAAAAATTCACTCAACCTAAGGCTAGAATTAAATGGATCACCAAGAAAGCCATCACTACTACAAAAATATAGATACAATGTCAGTAAAAGACGTTCATTTAAAAAAAAAAACTGAAGTTAAAACTAACGCGGTGGCAATATTGTAATAAGTTGGATGATTTGACATTTATTTTCTTAAAAATCAAATGCAAAAAATACAATTTTTGACCTCTATTTTGGAAAACAGACGCGAATTGTGTCTATTTTGGGCCTAAATAGACACATCTGGGGTCTGTTTTGCAAAAACATACACCCTTTAGGGTCTGGTTTGGAAACAGACGCCATTAATAGACACCCTTTTGGTGTCAATTTTTGCAAATAGACGCCCTTTAGCATATCTTTTCACAAATAGAAACCAAAAGGGTGTCTGGTTTTGCAAAATAGACACCAAAGGGCATTTGTTTTGGAAAACAGATGTGCTTTTAGGCATATGTTCCCAGCATTTGTTCTTAGTAAATAGACGCCTAAAGGTGTCATGGGCCTGATGCTTTTGCCTAAAGGCGTCTATTCCATAGCTTGGGTGTCTGACAGACATGACGCCACATTTATATCCCCCAACCATATTTCTCTCTTCTTTAAGCTAAATCATTCGCCACCTCCCTTCTTCTTCTCTTGTTGGACTCCTTTTCACTGTGTGTCCCTCCCTTTCTGCTACTCACCTTTCTTCCCATTTGTGACGATTCCTCCTATTTTTCATGAGCCCCCTTAATCTGGGTATGCTCCCAAGCTACCCGCGGCAAGTACAACCTTTCAGAGCATAAGCTCCACCAAATTACTAGAAGCATTCGGCTTTCAGCAACTAAGCAACTGATATATTCTTTATTTCATAATAGTCTCTTTATATACACCCTTCATTCATTTTAACCAGCTCTTTTCGATTTATAGTGCTCTCAACAATTACGAAAAACGGAGTATGGATATTATGTTATACTGATATGTATAACATAATTTAAAGTGGACATACTAGATATTTATTTAGAAAAGGAAGCCATAGTATTTTTGGCACGGACGATTAAGGTGTCAGTTTTGATAAAAAAAAATGGAGGCATGCTTAAGGTAGAAACGGATGCCTTAATGTTCCATATGTTTTTTTAAAAAAAACAAACACCCAATATTTGTTTTTTGCATCCGTTTTTCAGATGGACCTCTTTTCAAAAAAAAATTAATGTCACTCCAATAGGTGTTCCCTTAAAAACAAACGCTACAAATATTTTAAAACGGACGTTAAAATGCTTATCTATAGTAGTGCATTGACCATAATTATAATACTTTTTCCTGATGTAAATGTAACTGAGGTTTGCTTTAGTTGCGAAAATTATTATTTTTTAATTAACTTCACATATTAAAAAAATTTAAATTAAAATAGTGGCATCTATCTATTGATTGCAAAAGTTTGAAAGTACTAATTGGTAAACTCATTTTTTTTATAAATAACTAATAAACTAATCTTCATTATATTTAAAAATTCAGGAAAATTTATTTGGAGGTACCCACATTTTTCTTCAATTTTCAATTTGGTACCATTGTGTTTTTCCCCCCTAACTGAATGTTTTAATTTTTCTCCGTTAAAACCATTAATTAACTCATACTTCATCTTATATTTATTATAAGGCATTAACTATTAATTCTCACAAACTAATAAAATTATTAGTTAAAAGAATTTAAGTTATCTTAAAATTCAAGTGATTTCCAATATTATCCTTAATTACTAAATAAACCAAACTTAAATACCATGTTAATTATTACTCTGTCCTACTACCCTTATTAAATATGGGCAAACATGAAAAATAAATTTAATACACATTAGAAACTTACAAGTGACTTATAAAAAAGGCTAAATATAATAGTTAGTTGATACCTTATAATAAGGACAAGGATGAGTATAAAAAGGACTAATTATGTATACTCATACAAAACAAGAACTTGTAGCACTAGTACTACTAATAATAATTTATTTTTAATACCAGTATATAAATAAAAATTGTATCCGAATCTAGTCCAGCAAACTAAAACATCCACCTGTTTTGGCTCATGTATGAGATATTGACACATCCGTCAAAGTGTCTTAATTGAGGCTCTCTTTCAATTTGTGAACCAGAGTGATGAAAGAAGCGTAAGAAGAACCACCAGGTAATGTAGCAGCCTGAGCTTTAAGTTTCCATTCCAAAGCCTTCTCTCTCATCTTCTTCCCTCTCTCTCCTTGCATGACTTTCCTCACAACCCTCTCAATGTTCTCTCTCTTAACCTCACCCTCCTCAATCTCCATCCCTATCCCCCACCTCTTACACACATAGAAACAGTTCATTTGTTGCTCTGCAAAAAAAGGCCAACACACCATAGCCACACCTTCACTAATACTCTCCAACGTCGAGTTCCACCCACAGTGACTCAGAAACCCTCCCACCGACATGTGACTCAGTACTTTCTCCTGTGGACACCACCCCACAACCATGCATTTTCCTTCGGTTTTCTTCTTGAAGTTTTCTTCTGATAATACTTCTTCACCACCTTCAACGAGGTTAGGTCGAATCACCCACAAGAAACTGAAGCCACTGTTAGCTAATCCCCATGCAAACTCTTGAAGTTGATTAGGGTTCATGATCACCAAGCTTCCAAAGTTGACGTAAACCACTGATGCCTTCTCTTTTGTGTCTAGCCATTGTAAACACTTGGCTTCTGCGTTCCAGAGATTCAAGTCTATAGTAAGATCCGCGACTTCAGCTTCCGATTGACGATGATGATGTTGTTTTGGTTGATTGTGAAGAAGCAAGTGTAAGGGGCCAATGGGGTAGAGATGAGGGTAGGTGGATTTAATGGTGTCTAGGGTTTCTGATTCCAGGGCTTGGAAGGTGTTGAGGATGATGCCTTTGGCTTTAATGGCGTTGGGCACACAGTCTCTGTTGTAGTTGAACATTGTATCAGAAGGATCTGTGGTTCTGAAGAAAGTGGGAATTTCTCTCAATCTGATCCCTTTCATGGATGGAATCCAATCTACTTCTGTGTCCAGATACCCATCTTGTAGATTCTTTTCATCTACAATAAGCCAGAGAAAACAATATAATGGGATTTGCCCAATGTATAAGCTTGCAAGAGGAATGTAACGTGTAAAAACTTTCATAATTAGCCACACAATTACATGCGGAGTGTGGGTATAATTTTTATAACCAATACATCTATTTAGATATGATATTAAGGAAGGTAATTAAATTATTTTAAATTATTTATATTTATCTTTTTTTAAAAAAATTAATTTGTCAAAATTATTAATTGATATATAATTAAATCATATACATAATATGATATGATTAAATAATTTGCTTAACTTCTTCAATCTCCAAAAAAATAAACTAAGTATTATATTTAAGACATTGTCATACATGATTTACATAGAAAAATTTTAACACCTTTTAACTTAATATAAAAAAATGGTAATTATCAAGCCCTCTTTATTAAACATAGGAAAGATTTATTTTATCCCTGTTGTCCATAACATAGATAATTAGACATTGATGCTAAAGATATATACAACTTTCTCCTTAAAAATAAGTCATCTATGGGAAAAAATTGATTCAAAATAAAAGTCATTTATAGATTAATTAATAATTAATTATATTTTTTCAATTTTAATTTTATTTAATTTTTACTGGAAAGAGATAAATATAAGGGAAAAGTATGAAAATCATTTGTAAAATTTAAGTAAAAAATTATTTATAAAATAAAGAGAGACATGAAAATTCAATAAAGAAAATATAAGTGATTTGTATTTATACACTATGTGGCACAAGGAACATATAACTAGACCGGACCGGCCAGTCGGATCGGAAAAAGGGCTGACCGGACAGTTGTAACATAGGACCGTTGACCGAGGCGACTCGGCCGGCCGGGCTGACCAAGTCTCTTTTAAAAAAATTCCACTTGCGCTGAAGAATTGAAGATGAGGAACTGAGATTGAAACATAAATGAAGATGGCAGAAGAAACATAACTACATTACAGAGGAGAGAAGAGAGGACTGAGTAGACATGAGCTGAAAACTAGAGAAGAGATCTGAAACTTGCGAGTTGCGAGGCCAAGACGAGAGGAGATATTGGAGAGCTAAAAACCATATCTGAGTTTCAGAGGCGACTGGCTTTCGAGAGGAAGTAAGGAAGAGAGATCCCATGTCTAGCGAGTCGAGCATCTCTAGGCTTCACTTCAACAGCATGGGTTATTTCGGCTGAGGACCAAGTGAGAGAAATTGCATAGGCTCTTGAGAACAATAGGGTATGCTTCTTGTGGTCTCTGCGAAAGCACCCGCCAGAAGGGTCAAGAATCGCCACTGATTACTCTGAAATGGTGCGTGAGTTGAATATCGCCGTGGAGATGTCATTGGATTATATAGCATGGATAGCAAGAATGGAAGCAACTCAGGAGTGACGTGGGGAGAGAATAGAGAAAGGTATAATGGAAGTGATGGAGAGAGAAAGTAAGAGGAGGAAGAAGGTGAAGCACATGCGTGAGTTGAGTCACAAGGCAATAATGGAGACCGACTATCACATTTATTGCGGTAATAGTAATGCCCCCTCCCTACCAAACCCAAAGTCACGTGCATCAGCATTACAATTTAGAGGCCATGTCAAGCTAAAACATTTATCATCTCCTTATATTTGAAAAATAGTAAGAATAATTATATATATATATTTCTTTAATTTTTATATTTATATATAGTATTGTTTTATTATTGTCAATTAAATTATAATATTTTAATATGGCCGGTTCAACACCCGTTCTGACCCAGTTGAACCCTAACCCATACCATGACCGGTTCCTTACCCGGTCCGATTTTTCGTATCTTAGTTTTATCGTATTTTTTGTTGGTTGGGACTTAATCACAATTTTCTCATAAATTATACAATATAAGTAAAGTATTTTAGTTATTTTTAACTACATCATATTTTTAGAATCACGACATATACAAGTTTGTTGGCACATTTTTTTGTAATAGATTGAATATTACAGTTTAGGGAAAATTGCGTTTTGGTCCTGAACAATAGAATATATCACAAAATGGTCCTGTGAAATCGCGTAATTGCAAAAAAGTCCCGTGGGACTTTTGACATTAATTCCTTAATAAAAAATTATTTTCTTTCTCCCCCCTCTGACTGAAAAGACTTACGCATCAGACGCGTTAGTCAAACTCTCTCTCCCTCACATTGACAATTCAGCAATGTGCTACCATTGACAACTTAATGTGTTACTATTGACAACTATAGCTCATTCTCTCCCCCCATTGACAACTTCATGTGCCCTATTGACAACTAATTGTGTTTTTATTGACAACTCAGCGTGTTTCCATTAACAACTCAGGGTGCCACCATTGATAACTTAGTGTTATAGTTGTCAATGGAAAAACGCTTAGGTGTCAATGGAAACACCTTAAATTGTCAATGGAGGAGAGGGGGGAGAGAGAGCGAGAGAGAGAGAAGGAGGGAGGGAGACTAATGCGTCTGATGCGACAGTTAGGCTCTCTCCCCCTCCCCCTATTAACAACTTAGAGTGTTTCCATTGACAACTCAATGTGATACCATTAACAACTATAGCTCACTCTCCCCCCTTTGACAACCTATTGATAACTTAGGGTGTTTTCATTGACAACTCAGCGTGTTTTCATTAACAACTTATGGTGCTACCATTGACAACTTAATGTTATAGTTGTGAGTTATAGTTGTCAATGGAAATACGCTGAGTTGTCAATGGGGAGAGGGAGAGAGAGAGAGAGAAAGAGAGACTGACGCGACTGAGGGGGAGAGAGAAAATCATTTTTTATTAAGGAATTAATACCAAAAAGTCCCACAGGACTTTTTGCAATTATGCGATTTCATAGGACTGTTTTGTGGTATATTCTGTTGGTTGGGATCAAAATGCAAATTTCCCTACAGTTTATAGGGGTTCAAATATAAAATATAAAATATTTCATATTACAAGGTTTAGTTTTTTTTTTTTAGAAAAATTGCGATTTGGTCTCAAAGAAGGGAATTTAAAATCAAATGGTTCGATCACCAATTAAGGCCTCTAAATGAATGACCACACCTAAAAGCCCATTTACTATCACGTAATTGCAATAAAGTTCCATAAGTTGTCAATGAAGCTTATGGAGTTGTTAACGCCAACCCCTATAAGCACATAAATAGAGTTGTTAACGACAACCCCCTAGAAACACATAAAGTTGTGAATTGGGACTTTATTGCAATTATGCAATTTCGCAAGATCGTTTGATTATAAATTCCCTTCCTCGGAACCAAATTGCAATTTTCCCCATTTTTTATGTTTAGATTTTAAAATAAATAAAGAATTTATGATGTCACTAATCCACCGCATATATTCGGAAAGCTTTTGATATATAAAGGGTTGAGGCCCATTTTTGTTTTAGAAGTTGTCATAAAATTTCAATTTTGGCCTAATTTTTTTTTGAGCAATGTCACCTATGAAGTTTCTAAATCATGATAGTTTTGCTTTGGGCGTTATCCATATTAAATTTGACCATTAATTGATTAAATATGATGAGATAACAAGTCCACATGTTATTCACGTTTTTTTTTTGTTTTAGAACAACATTGCTCCTAAATGAAAACCTATGGGGCAATATGACTTTTAAGTGAAAACTTCCTAACTAATCTTAATCTTTGATGAAAATTTTTAGAGCAAATTTGTTCTGTAACAAAATTGAAGCAGATGACATGTGGATCTATCAACTCTGCATATTTGGTCACTTAACGGCTAAATTTAACCTGGGTAACAGTCATATTAAAATTGCTATGATTTGAAAACTTTTGAGGTGACACTGCTAAAAAAAACTTTTAGAACAAAATTGAGATTTTATGACAACTTCCCAAACAAAAATGAACCTCAACCCATAGATAAAGGTTTTTTAAACACTTAGTCGAATGTTCAATCTTAGGGTGTGTTTGGTTTGAGGGGAGAGGATGAGAGGAGAGGGAGGGGAGGGGAAGGAAGGCATGTAACCTTATTTGGTTTGTTAGAGGGGAGGGGAGGGGAATTGAGCTTTTGTTTGGTTTGGGAGGGGAGGGGTGACAATAATAGATTTACTATTTTACCCTTGCATCTAATTTCATACTTTTATACTTATATGTTA
>JBAGKO010000015.1:19735824-19749557 GCA_037177275.1 Acacia concinna
AGCCATTCTTTAGCCTTTCCTTGTAGAGAATAAGGAAAAAGACGAAGACGAATCACATCATTAGGGACTCCATTTTGTTTAAAGCAATCACAAACATCAAGAAATTATACAAGATACTGATTTGGTCTTTTGTATTGTTTCCTGCATACTGGCCCTGTAACTCAAGCATCTTAAGCATAGCCTACTTTATTTAAAAATTGTTGGCTTGGATTGTAGGCACTCTTATTCTTGATTGATATCCTTGAGATTGTCTTCCAAGAAAGTCATTGACACCCAAATGATCATTGTCATCCTCAGCCATATCGGCGTTTGTGATTTTTGTTGCCTCATGATCTGATTGTTGAGGTGTTGTTGCCTCTAAAATTTCACTAACTTTCTTTATTTTCTTTCCTGCCTTCTTTCCTCTGCCTGACATGCAAAGAGAAAGAGACAAAGATCAAACTGAGCAAATAAAAGAAAAAGAAAAAATGTTCAAGCTTAAATTACTAAAGGAATTATAGTTCTAATTACCAATTGTCTTGAGTTCCCAGCAACGGCGCCAAAAACTTAATGCTACCAAAATTTAATTAAGCACCGCAAGCGTACGGATCATAAAATAGTAAAATGGTAAATCAAGGTCATCCCACAGAGACTCAATTGAACTAGTAATTAGGCACTAAAATTCCTAATTTCATTTAAGTTGAGCAAATCAAATAGAGATGATTTAAGATAATTTCTAATAAAGAGAAAAATATTAAAGTTAGAGTTTTAAAGAATTCAGATGATAACAAAATCTAGAGCAACTAATCCCTTCTTCAAGTTTTAGAGTATGGCTTTCACCAATTAGATGGAATTAACATTAATTTTGGCACTAAAATTCCTAATTTCATTTAAGTTGAGCAAATCAAATAGAGATGATTTAAGAGAATTTTTAATAAAGAGAAAAATATTAAAGCTAGAGTTTTAAAGAATTCAGATGATAACACAATCAAGAGCGACTAATCCCTTTTTCAAGTTTTAGAGTATGGCTTTCACCAATTAGATGGAATTAACGTTAATTTGTTAGTCTAAAGTATTAATAGATATAAATATCTCCCGATAATTTATACTCCTCTCTTTATGCAAATTGTTATTCCTAACAAATCTCTTCAAGAGGCAATAAATTCCTAAATCGTTCTAATATGACTATATGAGTCCAAGAGGTATATTCCTATCCTAATGGCAAATTAGAATAAATTCTAATCCCACATTATTTAATTTTATGGTCCAATAAAGACCCCTCTTCCAAGGGTAATCTAAATTCCTTAAATTACTACTTAATGTTGATCAGGCATTAAATAGAAACAAATAAATTAAGATTAAATAAAAAAATTAATATTAAAATTTATCTAAAAGATTCAAACATACTCTAATTCAAAAATAATTTCATAACTACTCTAAATCAAAAAAAGAATTAGCCACGTGTGGCTAAAATAAAATCCATAACAAATTTAGGGATAACTGAACAGAAGAGAAGAGGAAGAATAACACAAGCCCCTGCTGTTGCAAGAAGGATTCTTGTTCGCGCCTTGTGCTTCTGCTGCTATATTCTTCTAATTATGATGATGCCACCAGCTCTCCTTTTTTTTCTTTCGCTGCTGCCCTTGTGTGTTTGTTGTTTTTTTTTTTCCTTGTGTGCCTCCCGATCTCCAGATTCAATCGCCATTCTTTTATAATGAATGATGCATTAGGTTTCTCTTTCCTATCACGTGGGCCATGCGCTATCTTCCATATCTTTTATATCATCTGCACCAAATCATTTATTCTTTTATCCTTTACTAGAAACATATCCGGATATATGATCCACTGAAAAAGAATCTCCTTCTCTTATATAATTGTTATAAACTATTTGACTTTCCTTTAATTGTGTGGGACCTACTCCTGTTCTTGATTTTTTTTATTTATTTCTTATCTCATTCATCCTATAATATCTCCTACAAAATAAACATGAGATATGGATAGATTTTATACCAAAATTCATTTATATCTTCTAATTAATTAAATGATGAAAAAATATATAAAAGATAATTAAATAGATATAATATCAATAAATCTAACCAAATATATCTTAAAATCTATACCTACTTAATTATAAAATATAAGCTTATCATACTGCTACTATGAGTAACCCATGAATGGGTTACACAAACATTGTGAGAGCAAGAATATTTTTTGCCCTAGTTCATAGGATGCAGTATACAGTATTACCCAAAATATTTTTTGCCCTACACCACAAACTATGTAGTTCAAAGAAATTTTGGGAAGTTTGATGATGGGCACGAGCCCTGGTTGCCTAATTTGAACACAGAAGAAAGAAAGTTTGGGAATATTTCCCCTTAAAAAAAGGCTAGGTAGCTTATGGGTATGAGCAGGTTAGGGAACTATGAATGAGAAAAATGCTGCTGCAACATTGAGAGTGGCTGCTAATAAAGAAAGGTGAAGCAGTGAAGATATTGTAGAAGGCAGGGTTGATGCGTTGAGAGACAGTGTGTTAATCTTCTTCGATAATGTGACAAAGTCAAGGATGTGATGGTCATGAAACAAAGGGCTATGTGGTAAAGTTGCAGCATTAATATGCATGGATAAGAATGTTTTGGAGAAATCTTTCACGTTGTAACTGGTTTAATCACGTTGCTGATCCACGTTTTTTGTTTGTGATGGCAAATTAATACTTCCACGAGTCTAAGTAGTCTCAACTTGAGATGGCGTGTTAGAAGTAGACTCATCTTATTTTTAATTAGGCCTCTGTAATGTTTTTTTCTTTTTAATCCATCCATACAGTTTTCTAATTATAGGCTTTGGTATTTAAGTTCATGATTTGTTAATTTTTCAGAGAAACAATATTATTAGTGCACATCTACTAGAAAAATTTTATTACATGAATATAAATAAAAACCAGATGCAATGCTCCTTCGGTCCTTAATATAAGATATATTTGATGAGGTAATATTAGTCTTAAATACAAAACATAATTTTGAAATTTGTCAATATTTTTATAATTTACTCTATTGTTGTTCTCTCAACAATAATCAAAGATAAAAGTGGATGAGGGAGTTAAAAAAGATTATTAGGGTGTTTTAGAAGGTACATATCATGGCAAATAACTAAAAAAATCAATGGATTTATGACAATTGAATTGTTAAATAGACCTTCACTAATTAATTAACAATAGAATTGTGTCATTGATAAGCAGTTTTTCTATAATTATATTAAAATTTAACTAACTTCCTTAATCTAAACAAATTTGATAAATGTCTTATTTTAAGAATAGGGGAGTTGATTATAAGTTATATATAAATATATGCAATGAGACATTTATTACAATATTTATAAAATTTTATGCTAATAATAAATGAATTTTATTTCATTAATTTATTTTAAATAATATCTTTATTTTTTAGTGTAGGATAACTAATAGGTAACTTAATTAGCATCTATGTCAGCTCTAGTTAAAATATTATAATTATAATATGCTTAATTACCACTGAGAAGACTCAAAAGAGACAACTTTTTTTTTTTTGGGAGAATTTCAATAAAAAACCGCAGTTGGGAATTAATATTAGCGTAACTTATAAATAAGTGAATGGGTCATATGAACATGGATTTTTCTTATTTATACAACACATTCACTTGTTTATGGGCTGTGCTGATATTAATTCCTAATTGAGGTCCCTTACTGAAATTCCCTCTTTTGTTGGGAGAATTTCAATAAAATACCGTAATTGAGAATTAATATCAGCGTAACCCACAAACAAGTGAATGAGTCATATGAATATAGATTTTCCTTGTTCATACTGCGCTGATATTAATTTTCAACAACAGTCTTTGCTGAAATTCTCCTTTTTTTTTTTTTGCCATAAAAATATGATAAATATTTGTTGTTAGCGATTCCGCAATTATGCAAGTCGGATGGAGATGCCCCACAAATTTACTCTCTCTCTCTCTCTCACTAGCTAGATCGTTCTATTATTTTTTGGATCTGAATATTGTTCTTTTATTTGTATATATAATAACACTAAATTATCTTGAACTTTTGAACCCACCCAATATAATAAACTCAATTAAAAGCACTCATGCATTTTTTAATGTGATTTGATATTTTACTTCAAATCCACCAAACGTCAAATCCCTTGCATATATCGTGTTTGCTGTTATCTTCATTTTTTATATTTTAATTTTCTTCTTACATATTTTAATATTAAATTTTTCCACACCTATTTGTATGTTGACTTTATTAGTTTTATTTTATACAATGGTATTCTTTTTCTTTATCAGTTTTTCATCTTTTACCTTAATGGCCAACTTGTGTTTTCCAAATATAATTTTATTGGAATATAATACTACCAGAATTTGTGTTGTTGTTGGATCAAATAGATTTTGTGCTGCCATATACATACGTTTTTAAATAAAATATTTTACGATAATAGTTTTAATACTCTCACCTGAAAATATCTTTCAATTTGAAATAATTTGAGATGATATTAATAATTCTCTCACCAGAGGCTTGAATGTTATATTCTGATCCAAAAACAAATCTTGAGGTAATTTTAGTCATTATTCTGTGCTTCTTTTAAATTTCTTTTACTTATATTAAGAGGGATTGAACTGTGCCTCTGTAAGCAACTATAACCACTCTTTATCTTGCGATTATCTCTTGAGAAATTGAATATTTCACTGGTTCCCACACCTAATCCAACTATTAAATCCTTCTTTCTTTCATTTTTTTTTCCATACCTAATCTCACTATTGTAATCTAAACTACTCCCTCCTGTACAAATTATAAGAAGTTTCTAACTAATTCATAAATATAAATAAAATTTAAGTAATTTCCAATAATACTCTTATTAATAATGCAAAACTCCAACATCATAATAATTTATGCATACTCTCTTTCTCGCAACCCTTATTAAATATGGGCATATATGAATATATATATATATATATATATAATGCTCATTAAGGCTATCATAATTGCTTATTAAGAGGACAAAAAACACTTTTTAGAAGGCAAAAATACATCAAAGGGAGTAAATCCTAATTAGCTACTATACACATGTAAATTTGAGAATTCATAGGCTTGCATGTTTGGATTAACATTAGTAAAATTGATTTTGATCATTTTTGTGAATTTAAGTTGGGAAAAGAGTCAATAAGCATAAAATGCCAATGTGTCAGGGTAATATATTTGCATTATTGGGTTTTTGTCTTCATATATATGGAAAGCCGAAAAAGTCATTGTATAAAACTTAAACTAATCGAATATCTTGTGTCATTGATACGCAACTTTCGTGAACTCAGAATCAAATCCACATAATATGCCAATCACCAAAAAACAAAAATTTAAAAAAAAAGATTGCCAATCGGGCGTCTTTGCACGGACAGACTAATCATTTTTCACATGATATATTTATTTCAGTGCAAGTTTGAGTTCAAAACAAAGTTGCTTACATCGGTCCGGTGTTTGTGGATCTCTCTCTATATATTTATATATTCCATTTTGCTCTATAAGACATCACACTAGTTTACCTGTTTAATCCCCAACTAAAGCTTCACAAACATAAAACAAATACAGAGAGAGATTTGAAGTAAAGCATGGGCTCTGTTGGAGGAGGAGGATCACAACCGCATGCTGTGTTGACTCCATTTCCACTTCAAGGGCATATCAATTCAGTGTTGAAGCTATCAAAACTGCTTCATCTTCGAGGCTTTTTCATAACCTTCGTCAACACTGAGTTCAACCATAAACGCTTGCTCAAATCAGGAGCTTTCAAAACATTTCAAGGCCTCCCTGATTTTCGATTTGAAACCATCCCAGATGGTCTTCCTCCTTCTGCTAATGACAATTCCAGCCAAGACATTCCCTCTCTCTGTGACTCTACAAGAAACACTTGCCTCCTTCCCTTTCAAAACCTTCTTGCTAAACTCAGTGAATCTGCCTCTAATGGCCTAGTCCCTCCAGTCACTTGCTTGGTTTCTGATGCTGCCATGTTCTTCTCTGTCGATGCTGCAGACGCACTTGGTCTCCCAATTGTTTTCCATTGGGCTGCTAGTACCTATTCACTTTTGGGTATTGTTCACTATCAAAATCTACTCGCTAGAGGGATTGTACCACTGAAAGGTATTATGTTAAATATACGGAATTTCTTCATAAGTTTACGCATTAATGTTCATTATGTTTCATGCTTTAAGGTCTAATCATTTGGTGATACTAATATGCAGATGAGAGTTATCTGACTAATGGGTACTTGGAGCAAGACATAGATTGGATTCCAGGTATGAGAAATATCAAGCTTAAGGATCTCCCTACCTTATTGAGGACGACTGACCAAAATGATCTCATATTTAATTTTCTTATCGAAATGGCGGAAAAAGCCCATAAAGCCACTGCCATTTGTTTCCACACATTTGATGAGCTTGAAGGTGAGGCAGTGAAAGGTCTTTCCTCAATTTATTCTATTCCTCTTTACACCATAGGCCTCTTCCCTTCATTTCTAAGCCAAATTCAACAGACCGACCATCTTTTATCTCTAAAGTCTAGTCTTTGGACAGAAGAGACACAATGTCTCAATTGGTTAGAACACAAGGAGCCTATATCTGTTGTTTATGTGAATTATGGAAGTATCACAATTATGTCTCCAGAACAACTATATGAGTTTGCTTGGGGTTTAGCCAATAGCAAGAAACACTTCTTGTGGATCATAAGGCCAGACCTCGTTAATGGTGGCTCGGTGATCTTATCTCCTGAGTTTTTAAATGAGGTTAAAGATAGAGGTCTCATAGCAAGCTGGTGTGATCAAGAGAAAGTTCTGAACCACCCTGCAGTTGGAGGGTTCTTGACACATTGTGGGTGGAACTCCATGACCGAGAGTATATGTGCAGGAGTTCCAATGGCATGTTGGCCTTTCTTTGGAGATCAACAGACAAATTGTCGGTATGCATGCAAAGATTGGGGAATTGGAGTTGAGATTGATACTGATGTGAAGAGAGAAGATGTGGAGAAGCTTGTGAATGAGTTGATGGAAGGAGAGAAGGGAGAGACTATGAGAAAGAAGGCCATAGAGTGGAAGAAAATTGCTGAGGAGGACACAAGACCTGGGGGTTCTTCCTACATAAATTTGGAAAAGATGATAAAAGATGTGCTGATGAATATGAAATTCTAAGATAACTTTAAATGTTTATTTGTCTATTTATATATTTTGGGTCTTGATAAGAACTTGTTCTGATGAAAGTGTACTTAATAAGAATACCAGCAGTGTCAAAAAAGTGTGCGTGTTAGCTTTCCGTATCGTTGGGCCAGCTCCTTTTTAGAACTCGCAAACCTGTCAGAGATTAGGCTATGCTATTTATTCCTGTGTTTTATTATATTGTTCAAAAAGTTATGTATCTTATTTGTATATATGAATATGCCTTGGAACTATTGGCTATCTATGTCAGGATCCTGTTGTTTCTGGTTTTAGAGGTTTTTGTAAGTTTGGGTAAACAAAGAGGTGCAAGAGATATTCATAAGAGGTCCAAAATGAAAATCTTATAAATCCTAATATACATTATAACAGTTGATACAAAAATTTACAATTGTTCATAGGTGAATGTACAACTGCGCATCCACATTTTAACAACTAAAAAGAACAAAATAACAAGTGCAGTTGAAGAAAATGACCTAATGGATATATTCAAGTTGACCTGAGTTTTATTCATTACCCAAAGGGATATCTTATTGAAGAGGCTTTAATTTGGATGGTCAAGTTGCTGATGAGTGTGTTTTTGTTTATGTACATGAAAGCTAATCAATTGTGTCATTCACCGGAGCAAAACTTGTATGAATTTAGTTGGGCAGGATGAAACTTCCGAGCATATGATATGGTCTTCTGATAATAAAATAGTCGCCTACACACACACAATCACAAGCCATGGTTTCTATTAAACAGATACATCATAAAAGCTAATTGATGGATTTTCTCTAAAAATTTCCAGCTTGGAAGCCACGAAAGTCACAAGAGATATATACACCATCTTGTCACGATATGGGTCTGGGACCTATAGTGTGTGTTTGGGTACTAGTTTATGTATCCAAACTAAATTTTGCAAAAACCCATTTTTATTATACACTTGTTTGAATAAATCAAAAAATGACTTTAACAAAATGAAATGCTAACCTAAAACTGGGTTTTGGAAATTAAAAAAAAAAAGTTTCTGGTAAGTATATATTTTATAATTAAATTGGGGTAGATTTTAAGATACAACTTATTAGCTTTATTAATATATTATACTTGTTTAATTATCTTTTATATAGATATATACACATATATTTCTTCTCATAATTAATTACAGGATTAAAAGATATTTTAATATAAAATCTACTCATACCATAAGTTATTTTTGCTGGAAGTATTATAAGTTAAAGAGACAATGAAAGATGCAGATGTATAATTAAAAAAAAAGAATATAGTAGATGTAAAAAGAGTTGGGTCCACGGCCCAAGAGAGAAGGAACCTAAGGAAATACCCCAATCTAGAAAAGAAAGAAAAGTAATCTGGCAGCACGCAACATATAGAAGAACGGACAACACGGAGAAGGATCATGACGCAAAAATAAAAAATAAAAATAAATAAATAAATACAGCGACAGAGCAGCGACCGGACGGAAAGAAAACAGAGGATGTTTTGATCTTGGCAGCAACTAAGCCGATTTCTATCCAGAGTCACAATCTTCAGTTTCTCATGCAACAACAGCTTGACAAAATCAGTCTTTGTTCCTTTTTCCTTCTCTTCTTTATATCTGAATTCTATCTTCTTTGCTACATGGATTTTTTAATTTAAACCTAGAAACTAGACTAAGGGCTTATTTGATAGTGGCGTTTCCGTTCATAGGAGGTGGCAGAAGAAAATAAGTAGCTTTTAATAGATACTTATAATAATAAGTTACTTATTATTTTTTTTTATACATACTTAAAGCAAGTAGAACAGACTAAAGCCTCTTTAATTCTTTGGATGAAATAAAATCTTGGCTCTAATGAAAGAGCCCTCTTTATAATGTTGTCCGCTGTAAGATTTAAGCTTCTTGAAATATGTTGAATCTCAACACTCCAACTCCTCTCTAGCAAAGTTCGGATCTCCATTACTAAACTTCAATGGCAATGAATTTCTTCACAACCTTCTCGACATAGAGTCCAAGCTGTATGTAAACAAAGTCCAATTTCTTATCCCTAAATCTCAATCTTGCTTCAAGCCTATTAGGCATGCCTATATTTTAGTCAATAATGTTTCCCCATCTTGTAACTTCAGCATGAAACCTGAGCAAAATTGATCTTGATGGTTCCAAATTCCTCCCCCACACGTCATCGCACAATACAACTCCTAAAAGGCTCTATCCATGTACATTTTATAAGCATCTAGGGTACATCCGAACAACCATTCACTTCCTTTTGATTCCTTTCAAGAGAAATCATTCTTTGATACTTATGTTGACTTCTCATAAGAGATCGAATGGTAGTAAGCACCTTAATTTTCAAATCCCCTATATCATCTCTAGAATCTTCAAAAAAAAAATTTCATTCATGTACTTCCAAAGAAGCTAGTAGGATATCGCAGAAACCTCTGTCCATTTTGTTTCTTCTATGCTTCCCATTGGTAAATATCCAAGACGTACACTCTAGTCCCATAAATTGGGTAAGAAGTATCTATTTCGGTATTTACTTTTGATAACCTTCAACTAGTAGTTTTGCGTGTTTGGACAGTCTCTGAGAACATGTAAAGTATCTTCTAGAATATCCCCATAAATCTCACATGCAACATTCTCCGACATGCCTCGTTGTATTTTGGAGACATTAGTTAGTAGTCTATAATGCATAATTAAGCTCAATTTCCATACTGTATTCCAAGTTGGACAAGTTAGAGAATTATCCGTATGAAATAATTTAAAAGTAGACTTCACAGTGTAATTTGCATGAGATTCAAATTTCCATCTCACATCATTCCTACCATCTTCAAGGGTGATTCAAACTAAGCCTTGGCTTAATACCTCTCAATTCTTCTTAATTCCATTCCAAAGCCTAAACCCTTTCTTGGATTTATTGATTTGAGGTAATGTATATGTACCGCATTTATATTTGCTTCTAATCACTCTTACCCATAATTCATCTTTCTTCTTTATAAGCCCTCATCTGGCTTTTATGAATAAAACTTGATTCTACAACTTCATGTGCTTTAATCCTAGACCCCCTTTTCTTTTCTTTTTACATACCATATCACATGCCACTTTTGCCCATAATTCATCTTTGTCAAGGTTTATCATAACGTGCGCCTGGATGTTAAATGGATAATAATATATCCAAAATACATTATATATATATATATAAGGATAATAATAATGATAGGGAGGATAAGAAGGAGGTTAATCTTACATGAAAAAAAAGGAGGTTTTGTCTGGCCAAATAAAAGGGCAACACGCTAGCAAGGTAATATACCCATATATTGCGATAGGGATTGGGATGAGCAAAAAATAAATTCAAATATAAAATTGCATATAGGTCATAAGTAAGATAAATAATATCATAAATATCTTTATTAATAAATGAGGAGCTACTATTAGACTTGTAAATGAATTATTTTTCTTACTTGGGACTTAAATGCAATTATCCCATTCAAATAACAAGAGGCTCTCACTACGATATAACTATCTATATATATATCGGTTGTTTTTGTCTATATATGGCAGTTTCCAATTGTTATTTATTATTTCGCCATATATTTATATATGAAGTTTCAACAATTATCATATATTGTTTCTCATATATAGCGATTTTCCATTAAGGAATGTCATGTATGCATCACATATATATGACGGTTGTTTACAAAACCACAATATATATATGTGTGTATATGTGATGGTTGTTTCTAAATAACTTTCAAGTATTTCATGTGTTTCAAACACAATAACTGCCAGAGTCTCCTCTTTGGCGACAATTCATACTCTTCCAACAAACAATTCATCCAAATGCTCTAATGTACCATCCATGACAGTGTACTTTAATTTCTTTTAAGCATGCAGTAATAATAATTCCTCTTATTATCACCACATATGTATATTCAAGAAGCGTTGTATGTATACAACTTCTTATGTACATATATATGCTGAGAAGTAGCTAGTACACCCTTTGCTGAAGATCGATAAAAGTAACCGTATGATGGATGGTGTAGAAGGGGATGTAAAGAAATTGTTTGCCCACCGAAGGATTATGAATTATCACTAAAGAAAGACTCGATCTGGCGGATATTGTATCTAAAACATATGTGTACGTGCATGTGCGCGCATATGCACAATATATATATATATTAAAAACTCATATCAAAGTAAACTAGAAGTATGAATAATTTAAAGAACAAAGCAACAATGGGAAGAAATTATTGAAGTTAATTAATTCTCTGCTTCCCCCATCGATCTCCCCCAATATCATTAAGATGAACCATTCATCCGAAACAATAGAGGACATTATATATAATTCTAGCTAAATGCTAAAATAAAGTTAATAATAGTGACAGAGTTCAATGGAGAAACCAAATAAGGGCATATTTAATTTACCTAATTTTGGACAAGTATTAGTTTACAGTTTAGCTATTCATAGAATGTGAGAAGTTAGAAGAAATCAAAGATGGATTTCTTGGGAATCCTATAAGATCCATTTGTTCCTTTTTCTCTGAAAGATGATAAAGATGAGAACAACAAGCTAAATGAGCATTATTGATCAATAATTTTAGCATATAAGAGAAAACAAGCATTGAATAACGATAAGTAGTTAATCAAATAAGGACCCTAAACCCTATATTAAAAACATAGAGCAACAAAATCAATTATTTCTGTAGATCAAAGAAACAAGATATGTAGCACATAGTACAACAAAGAACAGAGCAAGAATGAAAAGAAAGTTTTGAATTTTTGTGCAAAAAACACAAAACTCACAATCCATTTAAACATTTTGGCAGTAAACAAATGATTTTACTTAAGAAAGTAAACTTAAGGGAAGAAAGTTCTTACTTTTATTTTAATTAATTCACCACAAAACTTACACAGATTCAAAGAGCATCGAATGTATAACCCAAAATCATCCACCGACATACACGGTTAGAGACACCAAAAGGAGGAAAATCACAATTTTAGCAACAATGGATAGGGAAATGAAGGTGGGGATACCAAAAAGCAATGGTAGGAGAACGTTCAACGAGAGCATGATGGAGAGGTTGTGAGTTGAAAAGGTGAAAATAGAGTTTAGATTTCATATTTTAAAAGCATCTATATGATGGTTGTTTATAAAAAACCGTCATAGATAATATATATGGCAGTTTTTCACAAAAAAAAAATTACCATATAATTGCTGCACATATATTGTGGTTCTTTAAAACTCGCGATATATTTTTTTCATATATATGACATTCTTTTGGGAAACTATCATACATGTCAAAGCAGAGAGTCGATTTAAATTCCGCCTCTTTTATATATGGTAGTTTTTAAAAAATGTCATATATGGTTTACATATATATGGCGTTTATTTGTAAAACCGTCATATATGTCAAGAGCAGGCGTCGATTCAAATACCACCTCTCTATGTATGGTGAGGTTTCCAATAACTGTGATATATAACATTTCATATATAAACAATTTTGTGGTAGTGTCACTAAAAAACTCCTTTTTGTAGCAATTAAAATGTAGGGTACAAATAACTGTCAACTGCTACAAAATAATGTATCACAAAGTTTTGTAGCAGTTTTACAAAATTGCTACTCATTTAACATTAACCGCTACTAATTTAGTAGCAATTATAATAAACCGCTGCAAACTCTATCCACTTTGTAGCGGTTGTAAAACTGCTCCAAAGTAAAAAAAATATTAAAAAAATAATTGGTGGGGAGAAATCAAAATAGTTTGCAGGAAAATTTTGAAAGTTGTCCTCAAATTTTGTAGTGGTTCATAACCGCTACAAATGTTAAAAATCTTGTGGGAATCAAAAAACAATTTTAAAATTTGGACACGCATTGATGCTTCACACTGTTTACACATATCTCTGTTGGCATCATCTCCCTAATACAACATACAATCGTTTGGACACGCATTGATTTTTTGGTAGTTCAATCCCAATCTATTAATAATCTTCTTCGCCTCATAGAAAGTCGTGGGAATATTAGCTTTAGGAAATGCATCTTGTAATAACTCTAACAACATCGACATTGCCTTATCTATAATTCCACACAAGCACTTGATGTGATACATTTTTATTTGAAAAGACAATTTCTAGTATTTACCACAACTAGGATACAGAGGATGATCTACTTCTTCCATTACCTAAAGAAATATCAAGCAGCTTCATTCCTGAAGAACACAGGGTCTGTACCCTCTACTTCCTCATCAAAGTTGTCCTCATGTGCCCCTAAATGCATCACAAACGATGTCATTAATAGATCTTCATGTTCCACTTGAACTCCTACTTGTGAACTTGCATGAATATCTTCATATATCATATTGATTTTTTCACCATGAGTTCCCTAAAATGTATATTCTTGAAGAAAAGACTTATCAAGTAAATGTTGTTTGACAACTCCTAACGTATGCCACTTCTTAAATTTGCATTTCATACACGAACACAAGATCTTGCCATTACAATTGGCGTGAAAGATAGAAAACCAAAAGAAATTGTTTAAGCTGGCCAAATAGCGTGGAGAATTGCA
>JBAGKO010000015.1:19786487-19803023 GCA_037177275.1 Acacia concinna
ATTTGCAGGTTTGGCTGGATTGGAATACCAAGAATGAACCAGGTGCGATGAATTTCAAGAGATGGCTATGGAGCAGAGTCTTCGGGGTCATATGCTGGTTACTCTGGAAGAATAGATGCAGAAAAGCTTTTCAAGGAGCAAGTGATCAACCCAAGGATTTGGTGCATCGTTGTCTCCATCATCTTATGGAGGGTGTGGAACAGGGAAGATTCAAACATAAGATCTTCCAAATTCCAGACCAAGGGAATTCACAATGGGTACAACCTCCTCAAGGTTACCTGCGATTGGACGTAGATGGTTCAAGACTCGCTAATGGGCAGGCTAGCTGCGATGGAGTGCTAAGAGATGAACAAGGAAACTGGATCAAAGGCTTCCAATGCAAGCTAGGGTGTATGTCTTCCACTGAAGCTGAAATACAAGCGATCCGGATGGGCCTACTATTTTGCAAGGAAATGAAGCTGAACAAGTTAAAAGTCTACACTGACTCTGCAAACACATTGCATCTTCTGCTATTAGATGGTGGGACGTCACATCCCCTATGCGACCTAATACAAGAGGTACGCTCGTTGCTACTGGTGGACTGGGACCTGGAATTAGTGCATGTCTTTCGTGAAAGCATCAGATGTGCAGACATTTTAGCTAAGAACGCACATGAGTTAAGCGGGAATTTTCTCATTCTGGAAAATTTACCGTTAATTTGTAACCATCAGTTGCAGCTGGACAAGATGTCCATACCTAGGCATCCACCGGTGGTGGGATGAAGCTGTAGTTCAGGTTAAAACCTGCCATCATCAGTATAAAAAAAAAGTATATATTTTATAATTAAATAAGTGTAGATTTTAAGATATATTTTTTAGATTTATTAATATTTTATACTTATTTAATTACCTTATATATATTTTTTATCCTTTAATAATTATAGAATAGCAAGATATATTTTGGTATAAAATCTACTCTTAGTAGTACAGATGGCTGAGGTTTAACACAAGGATATGCAATATATTGTTTGGAAAGATATACCTGCGTGATTAATACGAAGAAAGAGATTCCTCATAGCAACAAATTTAATGGAAAAAAAACATAGTACAATACATATTATTTTGAATGATTGAGAAAAAGTCAATCTTGAGAGATATAAATTAGACGTGCAGCAACTGGACGTATATGGATTCAATGCACTTACATGTATGCGCGTGGAGCGAAGAAGAGGGGTGTGTTCTATTTTCATGGTTGGGATGACAAGGTTAAAATTTTAATGGAGAGAGATTAAAGTTTAAAGGTGCAGAAGATTAATAGACGGATGAAGATTAAACATTAAGTTTTTGTTTTTCCTTTCTCTTCTCTTCTTTTCTCTTTCTTGTTATTTTGTCTTTGGTTAGTTATCATTTTGGTCATAAGAATACTCAGTTTATACAGCTAAACCCTCTTTTTAGATTATTTAGTTTGATAATGGATTAGTGAATGATAATTTTTGTCATTAATTAATGTACTATTATATTTGTTGATTTAATTGTGTGATTAATCATTTTAAAACAAGAGACATCTTATTAGGATTATTTTGGTATTCTAAAGGAGCCTACACATATTGAAGTTAGAATAAACCTTCAATTAAATCGTGTAGAATTAGGTTTTTAAGCATAGATATATACCTATTGGCCCTACATAGTCTTATTAGACTTGCACTTAAATTAATCCAATTAAGTACTAGTCCCTTAAAGAATTAAAGATTAACATAATTGAAATGTCTTTTATTGAATAGAAAGACACTTTTAGGTAAATAAGAGACCTAGACTAACAAATATAATTTTAAATGCAATTAATAGAAGAAATTAGACACTAAAAAGTAATCAAAGTTATAATAATCCAAGTCACCCTTAGATCTAGAATCACCTTAGCTTTAGTCTTATTCTTATACTTTAGATTTGATTTTCTTTTCTTTTAGTTAGCGTTTACCCCATTTATGCTCAACTTATCCAAAAGTGTAAAGTTATTGTTCAACTGCATTATTAGTACTAAGTCCTCATAAGAACGATAACTTACTCACTCTTTATTGCTTTATACGGCCCGTACACTTGCAGAGTCTAGGTTCTATAATAATTTTTGCCTATCACTATTCCTTAGTACGGTGCTTTATGCTTGGGAACTTGTGTACAAGAATAAGAACAGATCATGTTCCACTAGTTCTGGTTCTGGTTCTTGATCACCCTGTACTATATATACCTTCTACATGCTAGAATTTTATCTCGAAAATTAAAACAATTTCCTTGGGTTCAACACTTCCTCTGGCACATTCTTTCTAATTCAGGGTCCGCCAAAGAGGCACTTTTTACACTAAAGGGATCTCCCACACAGCTTTGCACCATCTGCGAAAGCGAAGAGGAATCTATTCTATGGAGCACCTCATTCTTTGTTGGCTCGTGGACAAGATGAGTCTGGTTTTGTTGTGGTCTTGGAGCCAAGATTTGATGCTTCCCAGGTTCAAAATTTTAACTAGTGGTGGCTAAATATTATTGATGAGAATAATAGCATGGATGATATTGAGATCAGGTGTTGGTTTATTTAGTCTACTTAATAACTAGTTGCCATTGTTTCTAAATTTCTGGTCATTCCCTGTTGTCTTTCTTTTCTGGACACTTTATCACGTTTTCAATTATCAATAGAAGCATCTTTGATTAGAAGCCAAAAAAAAAAAAAAAAACACAGAGAGATCACATAAAGTGGCTCACTGAGAGATTACATAGAGAGACAGATATCAAATCTTCAAAATTCTGAAAGAATGGCTTTTGCCTTTTTTTAGTCTATTTTAGAATTTGTTGTGACATATAAATGTGACCATTCTATAATGTTTATATGCTTCTCAATCATGCAAGCATCTACAACTTTATGTCAGATTACTTTAAGCCTGGGCAGTTTACCTATCTCTACAAGTTTCGGAACCCAACTCAGTTAAACTTTATACAATATATATATATATATAATAGTCCCTTTTAATTAATAAATCCTCTAAGCTTTTATCAAAATTCCCAACATAACCCTGGCCTAAATCATAATTACTCCATAATGGAAGACACTGATCCCTTTGTTTTACAACCAAACATGAACATGATAGTGAAGAATTTAATATGAAACTTTTTGAATCAAATGTGTCAAAAACAAACCCATGCTAGGTTTTTTTTTTATCAATATTAAATGGAAAAAAATCACCTAACATAGTTAATATATATCTAAGGTGGGGCTTAACCATGTGGCAACTATTCTTACACCAATTTAATTAATTTCCATTATGCAATATGCTTTATCTTTTCAATAAAAAAAATATTTGAACTAGTATATGACTGTAAGTCAATGATGTTTTTCTAATTTGTTAAAAAAGAAAAAAGAAAAAGAAAAGAATTATTCTAAAAGAGTTCCATGTCAAACGCGCTCATCCGTAATTAAATAAATCTCCTCTGGAGATTCCGAAGGGGCATGTCCCAAGAACCACAATATAATGCTCACTTTGCATTGATTCTTCAAGTCTTGCCCAATGACAAGTTTGGTCTGTATGCAGATTTTTCCAAAAAGGAGATTTCATCTTGGTTGGTTGAGCAATTACGCAGCCCTCTCATCGACAACTCTTAGAAAATGGGGCTTTGTATAATTTTTTTGGAGGCTTTGGGAATTTCAGAATTCCTACTTCTTTACCCTATATTTGGATGAAGAGAAAATTAAAGGAGAAACTCTAAACAATAGTAAATTTTGTTATCATTTATTAAAGTTTTTAAAGATAATACTCATTTTCCTTTCCTTTCTCCTCACTTTTTTCTTCATCTAAACATAGCCTCAGTGTGGAAGAACATAATGTAAATGACATGTTAGTTAAATTTAGATCCTCATTCATACACATAGCTAAATATTGCCAGCTCACATTTAGTCTCTTGTAATTATAGGCTTTACACTTTGATGTAGTTGATAGCTGTTTTGCTATGGTATCTGTACAGACTTTTCATTCATGAAATTCCCTTTCCATGTAAAATAAAAAATAAAAATGATACTCCTCTTGTCCTACATATAAGACAAAGAGAAATTTTTTTTTATCCTATTTATAAAACGCCTTTTAAAATTTTGATGTTAACTTATTATTATATTAACTTTGTTTTCATTTGGTATTATGTATATTAAATAGGGATAGAGTTAAAAAAATTGTTGAATTTCATGATAGAATTAATGAAATTTAAGGTTTTCCTTAATATGTATAAAAACTATTGAAAGTGTCCTTTATATAAGATGAGAGGAGTAAGTCCTTTTTCTTCCTCTTCCTAATATTAATTTATACTTCCTCTGTTCCTAATTATAACAGCTAATTGACGTTTTATAGAGAATTCTAAGAAAGTTAATTACATTACTTAATCATATAATATATTGAGTTTTATTATATTATATATTAGTTTATAAGTCAAATAACATAATTTGAAGAAAAATGATAAATTTTAATATATTAAAGTAATGAAATTAACTTTTTTTATACTTATTTAAAAAAATCAATTTGTTCTTATATTTAGAACTGAGAAATAAATGCAAATAATAACATTCTACTCTTTTGCTCAAAAAAAAAAAAAACATTCAACTCTGTATATTATCTGTAATAACGTGTGAAAAATAGTTCTATTTTTTCACTTTATGCTCTTTGGCGCTTGTTATGGCCAACAGGTGGAAGGGAGAATTTAAAAACAAGCTGATGAAAGCATAAAAGAAAGGACTGGCAAATAAAAATAGTATTTCCTTTTCAGCAAGATATAATAAAGCTTTAATTAGAGAATCTAATTCCTGAAATTTCATTTGTGTCAAAGAAATGAAGAATATTGAAGCTTAAATAAGATAATAGGCAATACTCTCTCCGCTCTTAATTATAAGGCTAAATTGACTTTTTTAGAAAAATCTTTAAAAAACTAATTACATTATTTCAAAACATTAAAATTTATCCTTTTTTTCAAACTATATTATTTAACTTATGAACTGATATATATATATATAATATAATATAACACAGCATATAATAACTTGTTCTTAGGACCATTTTACATGTTTGTTATGTATAAATAACATGTTCATCATAATGTAAGTGGATAGGGACTTAAGTTTATTACAAATATTTTTTAGTGCATATGTTTATTGAAGAGGATGCCCAACCCAAGTGGCAAGGCATCTTCTTCTCAATTGGGGAGAGGGGGGTTCGGATCCCCCTCCCCCTTAACTAGAAAATGTTTTTTTCTGGCTCCGGCATCCAGTGGTGGAGCTTCGGCATGGGCCCACTGGAGGGGCAAAAAAAATGTTTTATTAAAAAAAAAAGTCAAGGGCAATTTAGTCATTTTACTATGCAAAATTAATTTCAAATTGGTCTTTGAGTTTGAATTGATATTTCAGAATGTTTTGGGACTGATTTTAAATTGATTCCCATATATGGTTCTTTAATAAAATTCTCCCTGTTATTAAACCAAGTCAAATTAGAGTTGACACTCTAGCATCTTCTAGAATCTGATTCTGCACCTTCATATCACAAAATTTCAATATAAAAACTTTGAATTTTCAGTTAAAAAAACATAAACAACAAGTGGAAGTTATTAGGAAACACCTGTTTCATTCTTGAAATTCTATAATTCAATAAATATCAACAAATTTACAGTATTCAAGATTTGATTTCTACGATAGATTAAAAAAACATGCATGCACAAAGTACCGAACATATCTATGTGCCAGCCATACGCGTGAATATTTCTTCTTTCACTTGTTCAACTCACCATGTGAATGTTAATTTCCTATATATGCACACTTGATCTTGCAGCCTCTCCATGTCAAGCCATAAGGACAAAGCTGAGCAACAAACACTGAAAGCTATGATTAGATACAAGAAATGCAGAAAGCCAAAAACTTTTGAGTCACTGATCATCTGCTGGAAGTGCAGGGGAGAGTTTCATGTGCCGCCAACCACAACCACTTACCGTTGTCCTCGGTGCCAAACAATCAATTCTAGTTCATCAGGAAATGGGCAATCAAATAAAGATAGTGGCAATGAAATGGGTTTGGTGAAATCTGCTTCTGCCACTAACAGTATGATCAAATATGGTGCTATGTCACAGAATGCTAGCAGAGGTTCAGATGTTCTGAATCAAAGGCTGAATTCATTTTCTTCGGTTTGCTCTTTTTCATCGGCCGGACGAAGCAATAAGCGCGCAGTTCTCTGTGGAGTTACTTACAGGAAAAAGAGGTACAGACTCAAAGGAACTGTTAATGATGTTGTCAACATGAAGGAGCTTCTGGTGAAGGTTTTTGAGTTTCCTAGTGAATGCATACATGAGCTCACAGGTATCTTCTAGAACCTTTCTTTTATGATTCTCAACCGTTTTTTTTTAAAAAAAAATGGTTGATCTTGGTTTCTGTTCATCTTATGCTGGCTTTGTAATTTTTCTTTATGCATTATTAGATTTTTGGTGCCAATGATAATAGCTGTTATTCATCTTTTTCAGAGGTTGTTTCTCATTTTTTTATTTATTTCTCTGCTCTTTATCTTCCAAGAAAATTACTTAAATCCATCAAATGTTATGTGCTGATAGGGAAAAAGGAACACACGAGTAGCTTGATATTCAATGTGTTCAAACCTGTGCAAAAAAAAAAAAAAAGGAAAAAACCCTGCATTGAAAATTTTGTTGGTGAGAATGATCTGGATCAAAGTATCAGTACTATGTCTGTACAGAATTTGTTGAACACTAGTACTTTTTAAGTTTATAAATTTATCAAGTCATTCTAACTGATAAAATTTTCAATGACATTTTCCTCAAGTTTTTCACAAAAAAGTTAGTTCAATATGAAGAGATAATAATATTGTTTCTGGGTTTGTCTCTCCTAGAAGCACTGAGTGAGATCCCAAAAAGAGTTATAGTCACATTGAAATATACAGATTAATCTGACTCGGATGTAACAACAATGCAGAAGAGAAACAGAATGCAAATTTTCAACCAACAAAGAATAACATACTGAGAGAACTAAAGTGGCTTGTGGAAGGCTGCCAGAAAGGAGACTCTCTGGTATTTTACTTCTCAGGACATGGACTTCAACAACCAGATTTCAATGAAGATGAGCTAGATGAATTGGACGAAAGCATTTGCCCAGTCGATTTTATACGAGAAGGCGTGATTGTCGACGATGAGATAAACTCTATCCTTGTTCTGCCCCTCAAACAAGGTGTCAAACTTCATGCCATTGTGGATGCTTGTCACAGTGGAACAGTTCTTGACCTACCATATGTTTATGACCCTGAAAAGTGAGTAAACTTGACATATAACTTGTGGTAATTAATTAACATGAGACCTTTTGTGGGGAAAAGGCAAAGTAATCCACTTCGGAGACTAATGACACATGACTAGTGGCAACATGAGGCTTTTGGGAAAAATCAAAGTAATTGGTTTCTCTTCTGAGTTTTTGCAGAAACACATGGAAAGATAACAAGCCTCCTGCCAAAGAATCTTCTAGAAAGTATTCCAGTGGGGGACAAGCAATTTGTATCAGTGCTTGTGAAGATCATCAGATGGCTGCTGATACCTCAGTAAGACTGTTATGCAATATATATGTGTGTATATATATAATGATGAAGTTACTTTTTCATCACTAAGGTTCTGATATTGAGAACTTTGATTATGCAGGCTTTCCGTGGGAAGGGAATGAATGGTGTTATGACATATATTTTCACAAAAGTTATCAGACAAAATCCTGAGATAACATATAAGGGTTTAATGGAACAGATGGGGAAGGAAATTGAAGAGCTTATGAGAAATAATAATTGTCGTCCATCTTTTTTTCAACGTATGTTTCGTCCCAAAATTGTGCAGGTAATTACCGTTGTTTTTTTATTTCTATGCTTAAACTATTTTTATTTGACATCAATACTATTTCCTCTTCATCAAAGAGCTTTATGGATTGTTCACTAGCATAATTGTGTTAAAACTGCATATTTGACAAACTCTGAAACTGTGATTTTTAAAAGTCATTTTTCACAAGTTGAGATAAAACTTCTATTATATATTTATTTTGTAAATCGTAAAAGATATTTCTCAAGAGCAAACCCAAATATGCATGTAGTGCTTGAGGTTTTAGCCATGCTTTGCATGTCATAGCCCTTTAAGGAGTAGAATAAAAGTTCAAATCTCCGCAAAGAACTCTTTTAATGAGAGGTGAAAAAATATTTTACGCTTTAAGTTTCAAAAGGATTAGACCCTTTATCAAACTTTTTTGGGAAAAAAATGAACCTTCCAAATTGATATCCTGCCAAATTTTCTTATTCATGTAAATCCCCATATGTAACCTTCATAACTATGATTGTTTTACATGAAGTTCATTCAAAACAACCTAAACAGAATTAGTCAACAGTTTCTGGTTTAAT
Organism: Acacia concinna; assembly: GCA_037177275.1. Taxonomy (NCBI): domain Eukaryota; kingdom Viridiplantae; phylum Streptophyta; class Magnoliopsida; order Fabales; family Fabaceae; genus Acacia; species Acacia concinna. The sequence continues at coordinate 19,794,901 of JBAGKO010000015.1, forward strand.
TTTATTCCTAATGAAGTTTGTCTCTTGTGGAGCATTTCAGGATATTGTCATATCATCATCTGAAAAGTTGGATCTTTCTCGGACTATATTCACATTATGAACATGCAAAGATGCAAAGGTGGCCGGAAATGACAATCTGAGATCAAATTTATGTTCAACATTGCAAGAACAAATAGAGATTTCTTTCTTTTCTTTACTTTCTTCCTTCTGTTTTTTTTTTGGATAAGAATAAAAGAAAATTTCAAAAAAAAAAATACTATGGAAATAATAAAAAGAAAATTCAATTCTGTAAAATTTAAAATCTCAAATCAATCCTGAGTAGAAATTTGGAATTTTTGAAATATTGAAATTTTGTGAAATTACGTAAATACTCTTAGATTTTCATAGTAAGAATATCTATATTCACAACAATTCACAGCTGTAATACATATTACCTAAATGCTTCTAAATACTCTTACTGTGAAAATTTAGAGACATTTACGTCATTTCACAAAATTTTAAGATGCTAAAAATTCAAAATTCCTACCAAGAACTAATTTGGGATTTTCTAATTTCGCGGTACTAAATTATCCTTTTTCCATTTCCATAGTATTTTTTTTTTGGATTTTCCCTAAAAATAAAGAGAGATCTCTTGTATTGAATAATAGACATTTTTCTTTATCCAAATGTACTAAAACCACTCCCGCCAGTCATTATAATAAGAACATTCCGTGTGACCATTGTTTAAAAGCATTTCAGAACCTCATTGATGGTAAATTTGAAATTTTAAAAATATTAAATTATTTTAATTGAATTCCTTAAACTCTATAAAGTTGAAAACAAATCCTTATATTAAGGGTTGGAGGGAATATATATTACAGTCTTTTTTTTTCAGATGAATTTTAGTCTTTTTAAATTCATCAACATACCTTACAAAGCAAACTACAACACAATGCCTTCTCTCAAGTTAAAGCATAAGGTGCTTTGCACTGTTTTTCTTTCTTTTTCTGATTTTCAGACATCTAACTTTCTTTTTTCTTTTTACACTAGTCTTCTTCATATGACAATTTTGTTTTTTTTAAAAAAAATACTATAATCATCTTTTTTTTAATTATTTTCATCTCTCTCTTACTTGATTATAGTTGAGAGAGCATTAATAGAGAAAAAAAATAAAAAAGGATTTACAAATATATAAAATATATCGTGCATTAAGAATCAAAATCACCTCCTAAATATGTATTTCATTAAAGACAAAAGGGAGTATAAAGCATGAAAACTGAACCCCCAATAACTTGTCCTTGAATTTTGATTTATAGCCCATCCTTTACAGCGATGAGGACTCACTCATCCTTGTGATGAAATCAAGGTCATCTACAATATAGTTTGAATAGTCTATATTTAAAAATTTGAATAAGCAATTTTTTAATGTTAAATTTATTTTTTAAAAAAGAAAAGAAATGTTAATCCTAAGATGATTTTTATTTTAAATGTTGTATCTACTAAAATAAAAATTGTTTGGAACATTAAAAATTAAGTTGAATCTGGATCATCCATAGTCAATCCGCACGATCCATATGGATTAAAATGAGCACTCCATATTCATGTTTTCTATGAGCATGGAATGTGGTCTTTAAGTAGTTCAAGGATGAGACCATGTCTGTTACACCAACTGTGAATTAACGGGCGTACATAAAGTGCGATATACTAACTCAAATACACACATTAAACCAGCTTACAATCAGACACGATTAAGGACGCACATCAAATACATCACTTAATTATATAAGGAGAAGAGAAACCTGAGATATTCGTTTTTGTATGTCAAAAGAGCAAACAAAACAACATAATACTAGCTCATTCATTGCGTAACATATAACTTGAGTTATGGCTTCATTAAGAGGAGAAACTCATTGCTCCATTAAGAGAACATAACCCATGGCCTCTCCTCGTAACTCAATGTATAACATTATTTCCTTCATACCCATTAAATATTAAGAAAACATGACAATTAATCAATTTCCCACAATAAATATTATTTACATTTTAGCCCCATGACTTAATGGACTCAAACTAATCTACTAAGGCTAGACTAGTCATAATCCAACACCAACCTAACAACAACAACAATAACAACAACAAAGCCTTAATCCCACTAGGTGGGGTCAGCTACATGGATCACACAATGTCATTATGCTTTGTCAAAAACCATATCCTTAAATAGGTTATTAACCAAAAGGTTACTCTCAATAACCTCGTTGAGTATTTGTTTCAGCCTCCCATGACCTCATTTTATCATACTCCATATTACTTGATCAACTCTCATTACCGTTGCATTCAATGGCATCCTTTACACCTGACTAAACCACCTCAAATTCTACCATTTTATCTTCAATAGAGGCCACTCCAACTCGTTCACATATGTGATCATTACAAATCTTATCCAATCTTGTATGGCCACACATCCATCTCAACATCCTCATCTCAGCTACTCCCCTTTTTCTATTCATGTTGTCCTTTTAAAGTCCAACACTCACAACCAAATAGTATTGTTGGTCTTGTAATAGTGCGATAAAACTTTCCTTTTACTCTTTTAGGCACTTTCTGATCTCAAATAACTCCAGTAGCTTTTCTCCATTTACATTATCCATCTTGAATTCTTTGATAAACATCTCCATCAATTTTACCATCTTGTTAAGTAATTGATCCCAAATATCTAAATTTAGTCACTTACAGGATAACTTGTCCCACAGTTTAACTTCCACTCTATTTGTCACTTGTTGCTTTTCAAATTTACAATGCATATATTATGTTTTGCTCCTACTCAAATGATAGCCTTTCGACTTCAGAGTATGTCCCTATATTTCAAGTTGAGAATTAATTTCCTCCTTGATAAAACAATATCATCCATGAAAAAGCGTGTATTTAGGGATCTCCTATTTTATAGATTCAGTTATAACATCTACCACCAAGTTAAACAAATAAAGACTCAAAGCTAATCACTGGTGTAGGCCAATCCTTATAAGAAAGTCTTTTGTCTCACCTCCAGATGTTCTAACACTAGTTGTTATCCCCTCATACATGTCCTGAATTACTTTGATATATGCAACACGCAATCCCTTCCTTTCCAAGGCTTTCCAAAGTATATCTCTTAGCACCCGATGATACGCTTTTTCCAAATCAATGAAAACCATTTGTAAGTCATTTCCTTTACCATGATACTTTTTCATTATCCTCCTAAATAAGTAAACCACTTCTATTATGGACCTTCCAAGCATGAATCCAAATTTCTTCTCAGAAATACTAGTCTCCATCATTAACCTATGTTTGATCACATTTTTCCACAATTTCATTGTATGACTCAAAAGCTTAATTCCTTTGTAGTTTACAAAATTTTAAATATGCCCTTTATTCTTATAAATAACTTGGTAAGCCACAACAGACCCTTTTCCCCCAAATGTTTCCAAACTTCAATAGGAATACCATCCGGTCCAACAGCTTTACTGTTATCCATTTTCTTAAGAGCTTCCTTAACCTCAGCAATTCATATCCTCTGGTAAAATGACAAATTAATATCCTCTCCTCGAGTTGTCAAATCTTCCAAGTCACAAACCCCTACCCTTATTGAATAGCTTATAAAAGTAAGCTTCCCACCTATTCTTAATATCTCCATCTATAACCAAAACTTTGCCGTTTTCATTCTTTATTCACCTTACTTGGTCCAAGTCTCTCAATTTTCTCTCTTTATTCTTTGTAATTTTGTAGATCTTACGCTCTCCAACCTTGGTTCTTATCACCTTATAAATCTCCTCATATGCTTTATTACAAGCTTCACTCACTGCCTTCTTAGTCTCCTTTTTAGCCATATGACATCTTTCCCAATTTTCAGCGTTATTATACAAATGTATGGCTTTAAAACAATCTTTCTTATTCTTAACTTTCACTTGAACATTCTCATCTCACCACGAAGTCTCCCTATCTTGCAGACCAAAACCTTTTGACACTCCCAAAATTGATTTAGTAACCTTTTGGATCTTTCCAGACAAATTATATTCCCCCACATGATCTTGGCATTTCCTTGTAGCTCTCACTTGCCCTTCTCCAAAACAATTCTCTTAAAAATCCCCTACTTCTCCCCCTTTAATTGTCACCACTTCACCCTTGAGTTTAAAACTTGTTGGCACTTTTGTTTTATATACTAAACACGCACATCAAGAACCAAAACCCTGTGTTGTGTTGTCATGACATCTCTAGGAATCTCTTTGCAATCAATACAAATTTTTCTAGTAGAATTGTTTACCAAAAAGAAGTCAATTTGAGTCTTGTATGTGATTAAATGTTTATCTCGCTTTTTTAAAAAGTGTTGACAAGTTTGAGGTCATATGCTAGTGAGAAATCAGTACTAGATTGACCTTTAGTATTGAGCTCCCCAAATCCAAAATCACCATGAGCTTGTGCATTGGGACTTGCCTCACTTCCAACATGTCCATTAGGATCCCCACCGATAAAAATCTTTTATATTTGCAAGATGCTCTGAATTAGCTCCTCTATATCTTCCCAGAACTTTTCCTTAAGATATGCTTATACCCCTACTTGAGGTGCATATGCACTAATAGTGTTAATAGTATTTGATCCCACAATCATTCTTAAGAAAATGATTATATCCTTAACCCTCGTAACCTCTACCACATTCTTCCTCCATGTACTATCAACGATGATACCAACACCATTTCTTCCATTGACTATTCTTGAGTACAAGAGCTTGCGACCATAAAATACCTAAGCCTTCTCTCCTAGACATTGAGTTTCTTGGAGGCACAAGATGTTAATCTTACACTTTCTCATCACGTCCACCACCTCCCAAGGTTTTCCATTTAGAGTGCCAAATCTAATCTTACTTCCATAAACTACCTTCTTTAGCTGCCTCCATTTAGAAGAGAGCCTTGCTCATTCAACACTACATCCGGACGACAATGCAACGGCTCTCGCTCACTTCTCACTATACTTGAGCCATATAACGTGTTACTTACATGCAACAAACTAGCATTAGTACAATTTCTTCATTGATCCATGTTCATAAAATATTCGACAGAGTTTTACGCTGGCTGTCAAGGGCCTAATAGCAGTCACAAAAAATCAAATATGTGTTTATTCTTATACATGCATACATCCCCATTGCACAAGTCACTCTTTTCCTGTTGTCCATTCATGCATTTAATACAATGAGCAATGTGTTGGGAATGGCAAAATAAGTTGGCAAAAGCATGATAAGGCATGATTAAAGTAGATCAAAACATGACATTTGGGCTAATTACTAAAATTAAATGAAAACTATTTGAGAAATCGGTTATGAATATTGCCCATATATAGCTTTCATCCTAGAAAGCATAAATTATCCAACTTGCATGTTCTATGTGTCTCCCACTTAAGAAGATGACGGTTCATTGTATTAGAGAGTTATGAACTTAATTACAATTTAGTGTTTTTTATTATTATTATTATTTCATGATTCTAGAAGTAGAAACTTTCAATCAACATCAACAGTGTGAGTGAAAGAATAACTTCATGAAATTAATTAATTAATTAATTAAGAGAGGGTGGAATCATAAAAGTAATTATAGAATACAAGGATTATTCCTTAGAATGATAAGGATTAGCAAATAGTTATGACTGGGGTTATTTGTTGTCCCTTACCCTATATTTGGATAGAGAGAAAATTAGAGGGGAGAGAAAATTAGGGAAGAAAACTTTCAAAAATAGTAAATTTCTTTACTATTTATGAAAGTTTCAAACCTAATACTCTTTTTTTTTGTCTTTTCTTCCCACTTTTCTCTCCATCCAAACATAACTTTAGTGTTTGTTTGGCAAGAGGGAAAGGGAGGAAAATGAAATTTTTTAAGAGTTGAATTTAAGAAAATTGGAGAAGTGGGGTTATAAAATTTTAATAAAAATAAGATGTAAAATAATATAGTAAGAAAAGTTAATTAAAAACTTTCAACCCCATTTCTTTATATTTTTTAAATTCAAGTCTCTACCCTCACCTTCCCTCCAAATCCCTCACAATAAACAGCTTTTAGAATTATAATTTGCCTCTGCTCAATTAATAATACAATAGGGAGCTTTCCAAAAGTGTGTTTATTAGAGAAGTAGAAAATCATTTGCCCTATAAATTTTGAAAAGAAAATCCCTTATGCAATATCAAAAACAACAAAATGAAATATGGAAATTTGATTCATATATTTTAATACAAGAATTGCATTTAAGTCCTGAGTAAACAAAATAATTAATTGACAAGTTCTATAATAGCTCCTTAACTTGTCAATGGTAGCTTCTCAACTTATTAATGATAGATCTTCACTTGTCAATAGAAACTTTTCTGATATTATTTCTCTTATTTATGACCTACATGCAATTTTTCATATAATCAAGTCAGAAAATAATATAAGAAAAATATTTGTATTAAGTTCTGTATGATCATTTCATCAACTTCTCTAATCATATCTAACAATGTGTCTTGTTTTTTTTAATTATTATCATTAAACTAAAAAAACATATTAAAAAAACACTAGTACATATAGCCAAATGTGATTGGAGAATCTGATATAATGGATATAAAAAATTTGATGTAAATATAATCCATAATATAATATTCCCTCAGCCTCGTACCGTTTAGACCCAATGTGTGACATTTGGTATGAGACATTAAGATAAAGTAAGACTATGAATACGTGGGATTGCTGTAAACTCACCCATTTCGGCATTGATATCCTTCTCCATCTAAATTCTCAGTTTAAATACTAATGACTCAACAATTGAAAAACAAACCAAACACCAATGAACAAAGGAAGAACAACAACCCAAATCCCAAATGCGTAATCATCAGCATCACCACCTCTTCCAAGATAAAGAATCACAAGCTCAATTATCAAAATCACTCACCAGGTGGTCTACTGGTCAGTCTTCCATCAAACGGTTAAGATGTCTAGCTTGGAATTATACTATCTTAAAAAGATATTTTGGACAACAAATAAATGATTTTTAATATATATATATATATGAGTTTTGGGGCATTTTTGCCCTTAAAGTTGTTACCAAAGGGCGATTTGCCTTAGAATTTTTTTTAAAGGCAATTTTATCCTAAAATTTTCTAAAACGAAGTAATTTTGATCATGGCCATTAATTTTGTTAATTTTGACTGTTTGACTAAATACGCTAAGCTAAATAGTTCACATATTATCCACATCATTTTTTAATATGCAAATTTGCCCCAAAAAGTCTATATGTCATCTACTGCATTTTTAAAGTTAGATTTAAGAATTTTGGGTTATATTTGCACCTTTAAAAAAATTGTGTAAATGATATGTAGACTATCAGCTTAGCATATTTGGTGAACTAATTATCTAAATTAATGGAATTAACGGCCAAGGGCAAAATTGTGCTTTAAAAAACTGTTAGGGCAAATTCGGCCCTTGGTACAAACTTAAAAATAAAAAGCACTTTAACCCTATATTTTAACTTAATTCTCTAGCTTGCTTATATAAGAAAAAGTCAAAAAGGTTTTAGATAAACATTTTTATCATTGGATTAATGTAATATCTCAGAATTTTTGTTGACCGAAAAAGGGCATTTTAGACCAAAATATTTTTTTTTTAGGCCTAAATGAGGTATTCTGAATGAGCAAAGGGCCTTAGTCTGTAGAGGACTAAAATATCTCACAACAATTGAAATGAAATCTGGGAAAGGACCTCTGTGCAAAGAGAAAAAATTTTATAAAGTTTTAGGTCAAAATGCGAATAGGTCCGAAAGCCTTGGAAATTCCCATAAAAATCCCAGAAAATAGTATAGGGCGTTCAGAACAGTATGTCACAATCAAAATGATGTTTTGAGATTTGAGAAATTTATTATGATTTTTTGAATATTTTCATAACTTTTCAGAATTTTCGGACAACCACAGAATTTTTTGAAACTTTCAGGTTTCCTAGTTGATTTAGAGGAAATTGTGAGATGAAACTAGGATAGGAGGGGCCTTTAGGCCCATATGGACGTGACCAACTATGCTTGGGGAGGAAAGCAAATGTTTGCATGTGAAAACAAGAGAAGAATAAAGAAGGGGACACTTGTCAAAAAATGTAAAAAGTTTTTAGGAA
>JBAGKO010000015.1:19803123-19817781 GCA_037177275.1 Acacia concinna
CTTGGCATCCATATTTGACATCATAAATGCATAATGCAAACTTTTGATCTTTAATATTTGGCAAACATATTTGACATTATCAAAATTAATCTTGTATCTAACACATGTCTTATCAACTGCCATTTCATCAGAGACAAGATTAAAGAAAACTTTATTTCTGCAGGGCATGTACAATCTAGTGATCAGTTGGGTGACCTTCTAACAAAAGCTTTGAGTGGGATTTGGGTTGAATATCTATGTAACAAGTTGGGGTTGATTAACATCTATGCTCCAACTTAATGGGGAGTATTAGGAAATATATATATATATTAGGAAATATATATATATATTAGGAAATATTATGTACATAATTAGAATTGATTAGGTTTGATTCTCTATTATTCTGTAATTATGATTACGTGTCTGCATATTAATTCTACGCGTCAATCTCCCTGTATAAATACGGTTACTCATATGTGAATAGAAATGATATTCTGAATACTTGGGCAAAATGGATAATTGCCACTTTGACGCCCCACAGTCATATGTTATCCAATAAGGGGAAAAAACCCAAAGCTCACGGCAAGAAGGTACACTAGAACAATGACAAAGAAAAAAAAAAAAGAAAAATGCCAACTCTCATAGCAAAAGAATTGTCAGAATCCACTGTTTTGACGACCACAGTATATGACAAAAAAACCAGATCAACCTACCCACGAGTAGATCAAACACCTTTAGACTCAACCCTTCAAAACGTCAACTTTGCTTAGAGTTTATACACCATATCACAAGATCGACGCCATTGACCCCACCCACGAGGGAAAACACAGCACCCAACTAAAAAATTGCCATCATCAACGAGCAATAACAAAGATCTAGACTACCTTCTAAGCAGGCTCCAGGAAACGAGAGGCCAAGGCCGAAAGTCACCAAGGATGACAGTGCATAACACTTCTAACGACCGAACTTCTTCCCACGGATGACCTCTTCCGATGATAATGCTAACTTCAGAGAAGAGACAAGAAGCAAATGTGTGGAGAGACGGCCGACCTTCTTCCCAAGGACGGAGTGTTGCGGCTGAGGAGAGAGAAGTAGCGGATGAGTGGGCAACAGTCATAAGCAGCACTCTCATAAGTCACATGTGAGAGTTTATGCTTTTCAGCTACTTTTTGAAATAAACTCCTTATTTCATCCGCCCATCCCAAACACTCAACAACTGAAATTGACTTATTTTCTTACGCTAACGCTTTAATACACTCCGGACTGCTCACCCCAAACAGTCCCTAAATCTGTCAATGCTGAGAATTTCGTCTGGTATGAAACCTTAGTATCTTTCTTCCCATACTTTGAGTCAGGCCCACTTCCATCAAAGTTTCCTTTGTAACCCACTACTTTGGTGACACTTGTTCTGGTTGGACCTTTCACCATCATCTACAATCCAAAGGCTTCTTCCTTCGTCGGAGGTTCTCCTCCGATGACATACTTGGTAGTAGTGATGAATTCCCTGCAGAAGAAGCTGGACTTTCACCAATAGTTGAGCTCACCCTCCATGGACATTGTTCTCGCTTGTGCCGATATCACCCACATGCAAAGCAAATAAGGTCTAATCCTTCATATTCAACATTGAAAAGGGTGGATGAACATATGACTCTGGGGATTTTTTTTTTTTTTTGAAGATCTATTTCTACGCATATTCTTGCGGAGTGTCCTCTCTCCACTTTCACTCTTTCATCGTCACTACTGTTAATAGTATGTAGGTCCACCTTTAATACTCAATTCTAATTAATCTAATATGGGTTCTAAGAGACTTTACTGCAATTTGATAATTTTAAGAGCTTCCTTGTAATTTTTTCCTCTTTCTTATGACATGTATGTGACCCTTTCAAAGAAAAATCAATGAAAGAATATTCTTCGAATGAGAATGAGAATGTTCTTCACGAAGCAATCGAACAATAAATATTATTTAAGGTATTGATGTGTTATCATTTGCGAATATTCCGTAACAAGCACCAAACTAAAAATCTAACGTGATACTTCTCATTTTGTTTCCCTTTTTATTTTTGTCAAATAAGAAGTCAATTTTATTAATATTACAAAAATACGTATAGTGAACGCACCACCAATAACCAAAGTCAAGAGAAAACACTATTTTTTTTAATGAAAATATCAACTGTGCATTAATAAGTAAAGGTATATATGTTACAAAATAATTGAGTTAATACATACATCATTCAAAATTCAAAAGATAAGGAAACTGCTAATGAACATGCTTGGTTTTAGTAATTATCTTTATATGAGATTTTTTTTATGAGCTTACAAAATAATGAATATCTATAGGAATAAAGCACTTGATGCTGTCGAAGGATAAAAGTCAAAGTGTCTCGTAAGGCCTATAATTATAATTGTAGCTGACCAAGTCAAACAGGTGATGCCAAAACCATTCATGAAAGGATAAACGATCAAAATATATATGAATCAGGAGGCTTTGCTAACCACTCCGTGACTTGGTGATGCTAAAGTAGATTTCCCAATGCTCAAAACACTGGAGAGCTGCATGTTTGTTTTCCAATAATTGGGATGTTCAATCCTTAGATATTTGAAAATCAAGATTGGTCTTATACAACAACCTATAAGTAGTAAAGGTTGCTTTAACTAACATGTGCTGCTCTGAAAAAACACCCAAACAATCCTAACAATACAAGAAACCTAACATTCCAAAATGTTTCCCTAATTTTTCGATGTAAACTCAGTTTCAATTAAAATACGCCTCATATCTTTAACATAAGATATATTTGTCTAATTTAATTAAATTAAGAAAGTTAATTTGATTAGTTATATAACATGTATTGCTTAAAGTACCCTAGTCATCTTACTTAGTTATCTGATTCTCCCTCCTATCCTTAACCTTGATAATTGTTAAGAGAGTATCAATATAAAAATTAAGTAAAAAAAATTGATAAATATAAAAATTATATCTTATATTTAGGATTCAAATCAACTCTCTAAATTTGTTTTATATTAAGAACAAAAGGAGTATTAATTATTAAAATATGATGTAATAATATTTGAAACAAGTATAATTAATTATTCAGTCCAAAAAGAAAAGGTATAATTAATTATTTAAAAAACTTGCAACCCTTCCCTCAACGCATAAAATCATAATTTAATGATTAGTATAAGATTTACGGTTAAAGGAGATTCAGTTTAATTTAATGGGTTTATATTGAGTACTTCATAAAATAGATTTCCACATTTTTCTCTATCATATATCTAAATTGTTTAGCATTGCCCTTTATTCATTTCTTCTTTAAAATATATTATTTTAAGGAGCTTTTGAAGGAATTCAAGGAGATTTGAAACTGTCTTAAAAGTGAGGTGAAAATTTTCCACCTTAATTTTCAATTATGTATATCAACCAAAGCTGGCAGACTTTTAAACATATTGACTTAATTTCAACCAAAGCTGGCAGACTTTTAAACATATTGACTTAATTTCAGTATAACGGTTCGATTCCATCACTCGTTAACTTTGAGTGGTGATCTCACTTACAATGTATACTACCTTTAAAATTTAAAAAATAAATTATCTCATCAAACATACGAGATAAATCATCATCATAATCAATATATTAATCAAATCTCTTCCATTAAACTATAGCTTATCTCATGGTTTTAGACTTATTTTAGTATTCATAAAAAATATATGGCTTGAAAATCAAATTCTTGGGTTTTGTGTTTATTGGCTTGTGTGCAACATTTAAAAAACCACTATTTTGAAAATGAAATTAATATGACTTGAATGATGTAGTAGAAATAAAACAAAAATATTTCTTATTTTAATTATTATTTTCAAAGTTTATTTCAAAATATAACATAAAAAATCCCATTTATAGCATACCTTTTTTAATAGATTATGTTGCATTCTATAAAATGTCTCCTCAATTTAGTTTAATTACCATAATATTCTTTTATATTGTATTCTATTAAAAAATACCGGTTGGTAAGAGAAAGAAAAATAAACTACTTTTATACTTGTTATAGTTCAAATACTATTTTTGAAAAGAAAATTGATTACATCTAGAAGAAAAATTATGCAAATATCTAATAGAAAAATAAAGGACACTCTTATAAGAGCATATTGTTTACGCCTCTAATTTTAAAGAAAAGGATGGGAGAATATCTATAATTATCTTAATCAAAAGTTGTTTTTTAAGCCATATAACCCCACACAACGCAATGGGAAACACATGCTTGTTTAATTCAAAATATGAACTGGCTTCTACTAATGAATTAATAGGGCTACACTTGTGGCTTAAAAAAAAAATAGAACTACACCATCTCTATCCCATCCACTCCTTATTCTCTCTGGAGAAGCATTAATTCTCTCTTCATCTTCTTGTTCTCTTCCAGAAGCATTAATTGCCTGCGAGATGCAGAGCACCACCTAGCATAGCAGCCATGGAGGTTAGGCCAATCAGAAGTAGAAGAGTGTGTGAAATGGTGAAGCCAGAGGAATAGAACATGCTCTCGTTCTTGCTCGTCTTCAAGCTCTTCAATGCTTTCCTCTAATGCTTTCTCCAACTCTAACCTCTCGCTCAAGGTCAACACCGGCATGTCCGTACCGTTGCCGGCGCTGCACAAAAATGGCAGCCATGTCTGCAGCATCTTTAGCTTCGTCGTCGCCTTGTGTGGCTTCATCTTCATAGCTTCCATAGTTGCCTCTGGTCCCATGCCTTTGGCTTCCATGATCAGTAATGCTACAAGGTTTTAAGTGAAAATGACTCAGTGGGAGTGGTATTATAGTGTAACACGCAAGTCTTTTGAAACATCAATTTTAGAAAACTATATAATAAGTCTTATTTCACTAAGTGAAATCGTGGATGGTATAATATCATATTACTCTATTGATAACTAAATATTTAATTAGTTTATTAACTAACAGGTCTCGTTCAATAACTTTATTTAGTGTTCTCTTTAATTTTCCAATGCCCTTCAAATAAGTCAATACTATCTATCTATCAAATAAACCCTTATCTAATATAAAATATCTCGCAGAAATTACATTGTTCATAAAACCACCAATGTATTTCATATCAATATATATATATAACTTATCAAATGACGCGTAATTTATAGTTTTGAACAATACAGGTTTCCAAACTAGACTACAATTTAAAATAATATTTATATAAAGAAATAGGTGTTTATTTTTTAAAAAAAAAAACCCCCATTTCACTCTAAATTATTGATGATATTTCAACAACAACAGTTTGAAAGTACCCAAGAATGGACAACTAATTTTATCATAGCCGTGTATGTCTGTGATTAACAAAAAACCAAAAGGGTAGGGACAAATATGTCAAGCAAAAATAGACATGAATTGTGAATGAACAACCCAACTTGGATGTCCAATGTTAATAACTTACTGGGCATTCTAGAGTTTGCAGGAATATACCTAACTGTTAATAACCTCTTCACCAAATAAAATTGTGACTTGGGTTTGAATTTATTGACATCAAGATAAGCTTATGTTCATATTCTCCTTAACATATATAGTTGTCATTCAACCCCTTAATATATTCCCCAAGTACTTAATATAAGATTTACTTAATAAAGAAATTGAACTACAATGTAAATCTTAAATTAAAGACTTATAAAATATGATTAAAAAAACAGGCATACTTTATTGTGAACACTTAACTTATATCTTATGGGCTATAGCTATGTATATAATAACATTTATGTATGAGATTACCTTTATCATAATCATATGAAGTCACAAATACAGCCACGCTATGAATATGAATAGCAAAAGCCGAAAGGATACAAGCAAAAATTATGTGCCCAAAAGAAGGCAAGGGTTGTGTATTGTATGGAATTTAAAAAATAAATTGTATAAATTATATATATTAATTGATTTATACTTTTCTTTTCAATAAATTTATTAATTGATTTATACTTTTCTTTTAAATAAATTAATTAACGGATACATGCGTGTTACGAGTACATGTATTTTGTTTTTGCCAAATAGTTTTTCCGAACTATAAATTAATTTAGTTTATACTTTTGCTCTGACATCCAGTAAGAGGGATGGAGAGATTTATGGAAAGATGTTAGAAAGAATGTGGCATATTAATTAATTTAACAAAATTCTTTAATATAATTAAATTAAGCGAATACTGATAGAAGGACTAACAAATTTTTTTTCAAAAAATAAAAAATAAAATTATAGATTTGAAAGGAAAAAGAGATTCAGACGTGCAAGAAAGCTAGAACTCTAGAATACCTGCGACTTTGAGGAGGGACGCTTGCAACTGCGGCTCGGCCGTGAGAGCGAGCCAGGACAAATTAGACGCCGCTGCCCACTGCCTTACAGCTTCATCGCCGGAGCCACAAGCCACCAATTTCTGAGCCAGCCACAGCAACTCAGCCGCCAGCTTCTCAGCCGAAATCAAATCCCACCGGTTCGCCCCCCATCCTTGTCTCATGCTGGAGTGAACAACGGCCAAAACACGGCTCAACCGGCAATCTCCCAGTGCATTCCCGGTTCCCCATCCCCATTCTCCGTTCCCCACCACCGCGGCCTCCAGCCGACTCAACGTCCTCTCGAACGCGGACGAAAGAACCGACCGATTCACCTCTTGCAGCAAGTGACTCCCCTCCTGCTGATTCTCCTCAATAATCCTCTCCGCCAACGATCGAACAACCTCATACTTTCTTGAAGCCACCGGAATGTCAGTTACAATCGACAATATCTGTGAGAGAGATCGAGCAATAGCCGAATCTCCTCCCACTCCGACGTCGCCACCGTAGACGGCAACGCGCTTGTCTTTTTTTGGAAGGGCGAGAGTGTATTGATCAGAAGACAAGAAATTGATGAAACAAGAGACGAAGCCAAGGAGGCAGAGGATAAAATTGACTAAGAGGAAGCGAACGGCGTTCAAGAGTTTGTACCTCTGGCCTAAATAAAGGAGGAATTTATCGGCGGAGATCAGAAAGGATATCGATAGGTTTTGCAGGAGCACCGCGGCGGAGGTCACCGGAAAGCCGCCGGGAAGCCACATCTCGAAGAAATCGGTATTTTATTTGTGGTTGATATCATTGGGGTATTTAAGGCGAAAGGAAATGGAGATACGCCACTTGAGCTCTTCTTCTTACTACGTTTGACCTGTCAAATGGATTTTGGTGCCAATTTCGGCATTTCGGTGATACGTCATAACTTGTATTTGCTCGCTAATGGGCTTTTCTATTTACGATTACTACAAGGAGATGTGAATTAACGGTATGTTTTGGAAATTATTTTTTTACCGAAAAAATCTTTACACTCAATAATAAGTTTTTCATAATAGTTTGAAAATTTTGTCCATTGTTGTTTTGTTAGTAGGTTTTTTTTTCTCAGAATCAAGTATTAAAATCTTAAAGATAATCACTAATTATAATTAATTATTATTTGATAATTATTATAAATGAGCATTAATGTTTTTTTCTTTACTAAATATAATCAACTCCAAATCATAATAACATAAAAAATAAGGGGAGAATTTACAAAGAGGAAAAAATCAATTATGATTTAGTGATAAAGATATCATTGTTAAACCCATTTTGATACTAATAGGATTGTGGAATATGTCACATGATTTTGCTAAATATATCGTAATTACAAAGGTTAAGCTGCATTCGCCACCATAAAATCCTATAGTATTTTGTAAGTAATTTTTCAGTTGTATTAGTACCATTAATGTTTTTTTTTTGTCATGGTTCTGAATGCATCAAAAAATATTTTATGATGTTGGATACATTTAAAAAAAATACTTTAAAGTCTTAGAGGTATCAAAAAAATATTTTATGATGTTGGATACATTTTAAAAAAATACTTTAGAGTCTTAGATGTATCAAAAAAATACTTTAAGGCGTTGAACAAATATAAAAAAATCACCTTTAAATATTAGATACATCATAAAATATTTTAAGATCTTAAAGGTCCGTCCTAAAAAAAAATACTTTAAAGTGCTAGATACACCTTAACTCTTACATTAAATGCTACATTAGTTTGGCAAACTTTTTTTTTACGAAAAAAAAAAAAAGGCTATGTTAGAACTTTATATTTATGAAAAAATTGTTCTTCAGAAGATGACTTTCATATTCGATATATAATATATATATATATATATAATTAAAAATAAAACTTATTTATCTAATGAACGATTTTAACTTCGCTTTTGGTTTCTTTGTTTCCTTTTAGCCAATACTACAGTTATCACACTGCCACTGGTGGTGAACGCGTTTAGATTTATAAAAAAAATTGTTCTTTAGGAGGAGACTTTCATACAATCATGCCAAGTATATATATATATATATATATATAAATGAGACTGGTTTATCTTGTGAAAGATGTTAACTTTGCTTTCGGTTTCTTTGTTTTCTTTTAGCCAATACTACAACTAAATATTCCATTCTACAAATATTTAAGTTTTCACCCTTCCTTTTTGGAAAATATTACAGTCGCTGACACCGCCACTTCCATGTTTCAAAAAAAAATGAAAATGGTGGGACTATAACTGCAATATATCCAAATAAAAAAGGATGGGTATTTAGGAGTAGTTTTTCTTTTTTCCGGAAAGCGAAGAAAAACAGAGAAAATGTGTGAACTGTGAAGTGACGCGATACGTACAGTGATGGGGACGCAAAGTTAAGATCATTCAACACGGAAACAAGTTTCATTTTAATAATCCAAAATGTTCTTCTAACAACTTCTAGTGAATGAGTTCTAACGTAATATTTGGGTAAATATTTTTCATTTTATAACATTTAATAATATGTATTTATTGTTTATAAGTAGTATTTTAATAAAAATTACCTTTTTCATTATATGGCTAAAATATAAAAGCATTTTCTAAAAGATCAAATTAAGGGAAAGCCCTCCCAACAAGTAATTAAGGGAGAAAATACAATATTTTTTTAAAAAATTGAGGCTCGGGCAGGCATTAACGGCCTGAAGTTACAATGACGGGATCGAACCCGTGATCTCCTCCCAAAAAATACAATATTAAATCACGAGAGTACGTCATGCTTCTTAATAAAGGTGAAAATATCAAATTAAATAAAAACACAGGTCTTATTTATACAAAATGCCTTACATGTGGTTAATACAAGATTTATGATATATATATATATATATATATATATGAGACGACGTCAAAATCAAGGTTTATGGCTAGATATTTCAACGTAATAGCAGATATGGATTGTATTACGTGGAAGGAGAAATTTGATGAGAATTATGATGATAGAGTTGTTATTAATAAATAGCAAGCCTCAATTCCAAATAGCATAGCTCTTTTAGTAGCGGCAAGAATTTCATAACAAACGAGATCGATCATATTAGAAAAACTTAACCTCTTATGTTTGAACTTGCGCAGTTACCAAGCCCCGGCCGGCTGTCTCGAAAACCGACTAGTTGGCCATGTAAGCGGTCTGGACAACTCCTTAAACCAATATTATAAAAATCTAAAGTGACCCAGTCTCAAACTCTCAACCTTAGCGCAACCCATTGAGTTGTTGGGTTGACCCGATTTTTTTAAAAAAAATTTATAAAAAAATATTAATATTTTATGTTGTATTTAAATTGTAGAAAGCAATATCAATCAAAATTAATGGTAATTTTCGTATAAAGGACTATTAGTTTAGCAATTACATATTTATAGTTGGGAATATTCTTTTATTATTTATCTATTTAATGATTTTCTAGGCAGAATATTAAATAATTATTGAATATGGTATCATTGGATGATGGATTGATACTATGGTGTTAATATGTCAAAGAAATTGTAAAGAATGTTAGATGTATATATGATTATTTTGTTAGTGATTCACGCTATTAAATTGAATGTTGGAGGGGCTTGATCTCGGAGGAGTATAAGAAGAAATTATGAAAAAGAAAGTAGTGCACAATATCTTTAAGTTATAGGCAGTACTTTTCTTTAGATTTGATTCACCCCCACCTATACTTATCTTATAGGGTGCAAGTTAGATTAATGGGTAAATTTCCTGTAGAATACAACGAAGACTCTTAAGTATGAATTGCACTCCCAAAACTCAAGCAAGACAACAATGACATTACAAAATGATAATTTCTTTATCTTTGTATGCACTTAAGGACAAAGCCAATGTGTTTGATCTCTTATGTGATTGATAATTATTCAGAATAACTAATGGTGGTGGTTATTTATAGGAAATAAAGTGATCTGTTGAAATGGTGCCTTTTGAAACAACATATCTTCAATTAAAAGTTATAACAATTTGTGAGATTCATGAATATCATAACAATTTGTTTGGTTTGGGAGTTTTCTTATAAACACAACACAACTTTTTACTAAGTGATTGTTGTTATACCTATAGATATAACATTTCACACGTGTTTCTAGAATATGAGGAGACATGACCTTGATAAGTCATAACTCCCTACACAACTCTTCATATGTATCTATTAATTAAAAAACATGACTTTAATTTATAAAAACACGTCCATTCATTTTAAAATATTCCAACATTAAATTTGGATAGTATAATATTATGATTAGAATTTAAATTATTTTTAAGTTTGTTTATTTCTCATTGGTCTTGCCCTAAGTTGACTCTAAGCTGAACCACTCCTTCGACCAGTTCAGATCAGAGTCCAGTCTGGATCCGATAAACTTAGTATTGACTGTTAAAATAGATTCATGTAGGATTTCGGTGCACAACAGGTCTTCAATTTATTCACGGATTTTGCTCATTAATTATATGGCTAAAATGTAAACACGTTCCCTCAACTTATTCATGCCCCCTGTTTTGAAAAATCTTAGAAATAACTTTTAAATTTTGGCATGTAGACCCTTATCATTAATATCATCTAGGATTATTTTTTTAATATTTTCAATATTTGTTTAGGGTGGAAGCAACCTCTTCTTTCTAAATTTACGTGGTTAAAAACACCTATCATATTAATACTTCAATAATCACAATTATGTAGTTAGTTTTTGCCATAAATATAAGAATTTTTTCTCACATTTGTCAATTTTGTTTTCAATTTTTTAAGTGCGAATGTGGAAAAGTATCCATCTACATATTCTGCATGTGTATATGGCACAGCATACAATCATTAGGGGTAAAATATTTATGAACATATAAGAATGAGGCAAAAATATCAATTTTGTTAAATAAAGCAAATGTTCGTTTTATGGTCCTGCTTTAATAATTTTTAAATAATGATTTTTAGAGCGTAAGTGCAAAAATATCCATCTAAATTTCTTGCATGTGCTTCTGACACCATATACATTCCTTAGGGTGCAAAAATGCTTATGATGAAAGGGGACAAAAATGCTAACTTCATCAATCGAGGCAAACATTCATTGATTTATGGTTTCACTAATAAAAGGAAAAGTTCTAATAATGAACTATAGAAGGACATTCAAAGGCAACGAGAGCAAAAAGATGGTGATCATGTGGGTAGCCGAAGGAAGTCAATGCAGGTGTGAAGGTAGGGCTTTGGTTTGGAGGGAGAAAGAGAGAGGGGAGGGTTAGAGTGTAAGAGTTTTTTAAATGATTATTAAAGTGGGGCCTACAAAAGCAAAAACTAACGAATATGTGCCTTCATTAACAGAGTGGGCACTTTTGTCCCTTTTCTTATTGATCATAGGTATTTTTGTACCCCAAAGATTGTATATGGTGTCAAATGCACATGTAGGATATATATATGAGTGTTTTTGCACCTTTGCCCTGAAAATAATTATCTAAAAATTATTAAAATGGGGCCCACAAAACATTCGTTTGATTTATTTAACAGAGCTGTCATTTTTATCGTATTTTTTTTAATATTTATATGTATTTTTACACCTAAAGATTGTATATAGTGCTAAGCGCACATACAGGATATGTAGATAGGTTTTTTTACACCTTCACTCATTTTTTAATCAAAAATATTTTTTTATTTCACCCTATATGGTTATATTGATACTCCATCAACCATGTAAATGAGAAATGGGTGAATTAAAGAAGATAATTAGATATTTTAAAAATGTATGTCTTATTAACCCATCACAAATGCATTCTCCATAACAGATATAATCAATCACCAATATATATAATATCATCAAGACAAAGTACAATAATTCATGCTTCCATTTATATCAAATATCAATACACAAACAAGCATATTTGAAAGGAACAACAATCCCACCATGCGTTAACTCTAATTAATATATTTCCCAAGGAAATAAAAAGAATCACAATTAAATTCATTTATAATATCATTTACTTGATAATTTAGAATACATACATATATACATATAATTCAGTCCATTTTTCAAAAAAAAAAAATCATTCACATTTAATCACACACAATTCTATATAGAAGAATATTCAGAGTTACATGCTACTCCCTACCACACAGATAAGCACACAAGAGTTTCTCCCAAACTCTCAATGAGAGTCTACAAAAATACGGATTTAAATTTCTGTTAATAATTTACTCAAATCTATTTTATAATTATTCTAAATCTAGTCTAAAACCTAAATCTACTCCTAAAAGTTAATATTATATAATACATGTTTGTTAGCTATATATATATATATATATATATATTAATCTTTAGATAATTTTTTTATACATACATAGAAACAAAAAGAATCATTATTTAAATGCATCAGAGTCCAAATGGCGGCAATAAGCATGTGCAGGCAAAACGGAAATGTACAATAAAATAGAAAGAAAGAAGAAAAGAAAAGAAAAAATAAATAAATGAGGAAGAATAGCTAAGGGGTGCCAATATATATATATATATATATATATATGAAATACGTTCCAACATCACGATTGTTAGTAAGGGATCCTTTTTTTTAATTTTTTTATACACACACACTCAGAGAGACTTTCAGGAAGGGAAAAAAAAAGATAACGGAACGAAGAATGGTAGGTAGAGGAACGCTACCCAAGGGAAAAAGAAATAGAAAATAAAAACATTAAAAAAATAGCATGTGCTTTATACTTACAC
This sequence comes from Acacia concinna, assembly GCA_037177275.1. NCBI lineage: Eukaryota > Viridiplantae > Streptophyta > Magnoliopsida > Fabales > Fabaceae > Acacia > Acacia concinna. The sequence continues at coordinate 19,816,133 of JBAGKO010000015.1, forward strand.
ATCAATAGTGAAACGGAGACTGGGGTTAGTAGGGTATTAGGTAGTATACAGTAGTTGTAGAAGGGGGAAGGAAATCGAGCATAGAAAACTGAAATTTTAAACAATAAATAAACAAATAAATAAAGAAAATATCGCATTTGACAAGACAGGGTATGCAACATTTAACATTAGAGAGAAAGAAGGTAACATAAAAGCTTAACAAGACAGTTTATCAGTGTATTGAAGACAGAAAGCAAGGCACAAGTGGAGAGAAGAAAGGGAAGAGGATGGACCTGAGGTGAGGAGCAGCCGCGGACTGGATTTGAAGTAGAGTGAGAAGAAGATGAGATTTTATAGGGATAGAGTTAAGGTTTGCTTTTTAATTAAAATAATATTTCTTTCTAGAAAATTATAAAATAATAAATATTAATAATATTCAGACAATTTATTCCTTTTTTTTACTCCCAAATGATAAAATAAGTTTACACACATGGTCATATGTCTTAAAAATAATTATTTTAAGAAAATATTTTATTTGCATTGTTTTATTTTATAGACTAATTAGTTAAATAGATTTTTTTATTGTTTTGAACTTGATACATATTATCATTTTTTCTGTGTTTTAATTTATTTTTAACTCTTGCTAAATAAAATTTAAACTACAACTAACTCTAGACCTAAAATTTAGGATGTTACAAGCTTGAATTTGCATGATGGTGAGGATCCAAGACTTGGCCTCTCGACAGCTCGAGTCGGAGAGAGGAGAGGAGCTCAAGCTAGGTTCATATGGGAATGCTGGATACTATGAGCTTTCAACAGCTTGAGTTGGATATAGGTGTGATGCTCGAGCCAGATTTGACGGTGAGAGCAGGTTGTCAATCAAAACTGTTTTGAGATAGGTGGGATCTTTGAAGAGAAAGAATGAAGAAGAAAGGGAAAAAAAACATTAAAAAAATATAAAATTTGAAATTTGAAATTTAAGTTTTAGAGGGAAAATTAAAAAGAAAGGTTTGAGATAAATTTTGAGGAAGGAAGAAGCAAGTAGCGAGATCTTGAGCTCGGTTTTGAAGAAAAGAAAGGAAAAAAAAATCACGGGAGGTGGATGGGGAAAGAAAAAAAATATAGAGACTAGAACTCAGGCTCGGTTTGAGAAGCGCTTGTGCTCTAGGAAGAGGAAAAAAATAAAGAAACTAGAGCTCGAGTTATGATTTAAGGTTGAGCTTGAGCTAAAAAAAACTTTTAAAAACCGAGCTTCCTTATTAAACATTAGGGAAATTGCAGCTAGGTCCCAATTAGTGGAATTAATTTCAACTAAGTCCCACAAAATCACCTAATTACATTAATGCCTCAAAGGACTTGGGTGCAATTATTTACAAAGGTGAAAAGACAATTTTACCCTCAAATTCAATGAAAATTAAAACAGAAATTAAGATCACACATCGTACGTATAATGCACCTACTGAATGTGAGAAACGTTGAATTTTTTGTTGTTAAATTTTAGGGTTTATGTTGGTCATATATCATCTCTAAATTAAGGGAAGCTATTTCTCACAATTGATCGTTAAGTTAGTGGCTTTCATCCATTTTTGTTGTTCATTGTGATTCATGTTCTTGCTACCTTGAGCATGGAAGAGGGTTTTCATGATTGATGTGATGAAGGGGAAGGGAAA
>JBAGKO010000015.1:19819828-19835528 GCA_037177275.1 Acacia concinna
GAAGATACAAGGAGGAGTAGGATGGATGAGTGGGAATGATTTTAATTATTGAATGTATTATGTACTATTTTACTATTAAGAATATTACTTTGATTAATGATAAAAAGCTTCTCTGACTTGCAATCCTTTTTGGCATATTTTGTAAATTGATTTTGCTTACTGAGACTTCATATCTCACCTTGTTATTATTGATATTTTTTTCAAATAAGACCTCTCATCCGAGTAGAGGTCAAGGGAAGCAAGAGGAGGTATAGGCGACAGTAACTTTGTATGCCTCTTGATTTTTTTTTTAGGATTGTATTATTTATAAATTGCCATTATAGGGTCATCATATTTTGATATACTTTGATATCATTTTGGATAAACAGTCTTGATAACTGTTAACCTCTTATTGGGCTTGAGGCCTTATTCATGCTTATCTGATATTTTGGTGGTCTACAATAGTTTATGTGTTAAAAACTATTATGTTTAGACCCTTTATGATGGGGTTCAGTATTATGTATATGGACTAGTGGGCTGGGTTTCTACCCCTTATTTTGATTATAGCCTTAGTCTTATGTATGGGGTTGTTGTAGTAGGTTTGTGGGTGGATTTTGTGCCCTGAACCCCGATGTGTTAATTTTGTTAGATTAATCAAAATGTTTTGGGAAGTAATGGACAAGTCCTTTTTATAACCATGATAGACCCTTTGAATTCAATTTTACTCTTTTCTACCATGGTTGGTTTTATATGTTGGTTTAATTCTTTTAATCATGATAGTAATTTGGAAATGTGATTTCAAACTTTTCTATCATGGTTAACTATTATAGGAATTCAGCTGGATGGTTTAATACATATTAATTCAGCTTAATGCCTTATTTAGTAGAAAGAGTCTTTTCATATTTTGACTATGAGATGAAGATTCCATTCTTCCTTTGGTTTATTAGAAGCCCGAGGAAGAATATTAATTCTCTCATCATAGACATTTCAAACTTTCCCTGCATACACTTCACAAAGTCTTAGTAGAGAGATTCATCAGTAGCACCAAAAATAATATTATCAACATAAATTTACACAATCAAAGTGTCCTTTTTAGTGTGTTTGATAAGAGAGTAGTATCAAATTTTCCTTTGACAAATTCATGATCTAATAAAAATTTACTCAAACGTTCATACCATGCTCTAAGTGCTTGTTTCAACCCATATAAAGCCTTTTTAAATTTAAACACATGATTTAGCTTTGCAATATCTTCAACATAAACCTCCTCCAAAATATTGCCATTTAAAAAGGAATTTTTGACATTCATTTGATATAATTTAAAACTTTTTATACATACAAAAGCTAAAAGAACTTGAATTGTTTCCAATCTAGCTATTGGAGCATATATTTCCTTAAAATCAATTCCTTCTTCCTGATTATATCCTTTTACAACTAGTCTTGCCTTATTTCTTACAATAATGGCATACTCATCAAGTTTGATTTTGAATAGCCATTTTGTGTCAATTACCGGATGATCCTTTGGTCTAGGTACCAAATCCCAAACTTGATTTCTTTCAAACTGATTTAGCTCTTCTTGTATTGCTATTACCTAATCATTATCTAAGAGGGCTTTATCAATGTTTGAGGGCTCAATCTCTTATATAAATATTGAAAAACTAACTTCATTTAAGATTATTCTCCTCATCTTAACACCTTCTTCGATATTGCCTATGACTCGATTTATAGAATGATTTTTGTTAAAACGACAAGCCTCAGGCTGATCTTTTTCAAAAATAAGAGATGAAACATTTTTAATATTATTTTCAATGGATGGAATAGGATCATTTGAAAAAGTTAAATCACTTCGTTTTTGAACATTTTCATTATCTTCTTCACCAGAATTTGTCAAAGACTCACTTTCAACAAACACAACATGGATAAACTCTTCAATTGTACATGTTCATTTATTAAAAACTCTATATGCTTTACTTCTATAAGAATAACCAAGAAATAAACCTTCATCAGATTTAGGATTGAATTTACCAAGACTATCTTTACCGTTGTTGTGGATGAAGCATTTGCATCCAAAAATGTAGAGATGATAAATGTTTGGTTTCCTTCCTTTGTATAGCTCATATGGTGTTTTCCCAAACATTTTTGTGATGTAGGCACAGTTGGAAATATAGCAAGTTGTGTTCAATGCATCTACCCAAAAGACTTGTAAGAATCCTTTTTCATTTAGCATGGCTATAGCCATCTTAATAAGTACTCTACCACTCTGTTTTGTTGAGGAATCCTTGGTGCTGAAAAGTTGTGATCTATTCCATGTTGCTCACAGAAGTCTCCAAAGACTTTATTGTTAAATTCTCCACCATGATCTGTTTTAATAGAGACAATAGAGCAACCTTTCTCATTTTGGACTCATCAAAGGTTTAATCTTTGGATGGCAAAAATATTGTCCATGTATACCGAGAAAAATCATCTACTGTAACTAAAGAATATAAATTTTCTTCTAAACTCTTCACTCTTGCAGGACCAATCAAGTCCATGTGAAGGAGTTGTAGGGATTTTTCAATAGAAATTTCATTTTTTGACTTGAAGGAAGATCTAATTTGATTTCCCATTAGACATGAATCACAAATTTCTTTTTCATTGAAGTTCAATTTTGGAAGACCAAGAACTAGATCTTTCTTGACAAGTTTGTCAAGTTGCCTCACACTTACATGAGCCAATCTTTTGTGTCATAGCCAACTTTCCTTCGATTTACCAATAAAACAATTTTCACTAGAACTAGAGTTCATGTCAAGAGTATAACAGTTGTCGTCCATTGAAGCTCTTAACCTAATGTTCAGGCTTTCTTTATTTATCGGTAGATCCTTCTTGTTGACAATCAAATATTCTTCCGATTCAAAGATAATACAGTTATGTTTGTCAGCATTTTGAGTTATGCTCAGGAGGTTATGGCAAAGACCTTCTACATGATAAACATCTCCCACTAGAGTTCAATTGTTTTTGCCTCCTTCCCCTATGCAGACAATCTTTCCACTTTAATTTTCGCCAAAGCTCACGTTGCCTTCATGTTTGGACTCAAGTGTGACAAACTTACTTTCTCACCCGTCATATGTCTAGAACATCCACTATCAATGTACCATTTGTTCGCCTTTGATGCTTTTAGACATACCTGTAAAACATGGATCATATTTTAGGTACCCAAACCTTTTTTGGGTCCTTTAAAGTTAGTTGGTACAACTTTTTGAACATGAGATTCCTTAGGTACCCATTTGTAACCTCCAATTACACCATGTTTCTTTACACAACAAGAGGAAATATAATGTCCTTTTAGTTACAAAAATTACAAAAGGCGAAAGGATTTGAAACAAAATTATTTTTTTACAAATAATTTAGATGAGTTTTTCCTCCTTTCTTCTTTTGTCATCTCCCTTTATCTTCACTAGGTACATATCCAATTCCAGATTTGTCTCTAGTGACCTTTTAGGATTTTAAAATTACTTTTAACATTTCACTTCCTCTAGTAAATTTTACAACAATATTGGTTAAATTCTCATTCTTCTTTTCTAACTAAGAATAGTTAGTGCAAGTAAAGTGAGACACATTTTCTAACTCTTTAAACTTTTTCCTAAACACAACTAACTCTTTTACTACTTTGACGAACTCAAAATGTAAATTATTATATTGAAGTTGAAGTTCATCTAAAGTTATTAACTCTTATGTCTCTGATTCATCATGAGCTACGAGACAAATATTTGCTTTTTCTTCTACTTCAATTTCTTCATCATCTGATGAGCTATCTCATGGAGGTAACATATGCTTTCTTCTTCTCAAATTTGTTTTTCCTTTTGTCCCTGGAGAGGTTTGGACAATCAGCTTTGATGTGTCCGGGCTTTGCATTCATAACAAATGATTGAAACCCTTTCTTTCTTTTGATTGGGACCTCTTTTTTGTAAGTTTTTGAATCCTAATCCCTTTCAATAGAATTTCTTGAATCTTCTTATAATCATACACATTTCTTCATCATCTATATCATCATCTTCACCTGGATCATCTTCTTTAATTACATTGAGTGCAAGGCCTTTCTTCCTCTCAATAAGCTCAGATATTTCCTTTTTGAATTTCTGTTTGCTTTCATATTCATATAAACTTCCACAGATAGTAGCTACGGATTTCATGGATTCTCCTCGAGCTTCCTCAATGGTTGTGACTTTTGCTTCCGATCACTAGTGAGGATGTTAAGGATTTTTATCACTTGTACTCCTTGCTCATAAGTTTTTCCTAGGACTGCTAGTTGATTGATAAGATGAGTATACCTTAACTCAAATGCAACAATATTTTCTCTAGACTTCAATCTAAGCAGATCAAATTCTATTGTAAGAGTATTGATTCAATTTTCTTTAATAACAGTAGTACCTTCATGAGCAATTTCTAGTGCCTCCCACATTTCTTTGGCTGTCGAGAGATTGCAAATCCTAAAATATTCCTTTTGACTTAAGGCACTTTGGATTATCAGAATTGCCTTATTATTAAGAGTGACCAACCTCCTATCATCTAATGCTGTCTTTTTTACTCTAGCTTCTGCTTCACCCTTCATGGGAACATAATTTCCATTTTCGATCACATCCCAGAGTCCATATTTTGTAGCCATTACGAATACTCAGAACTTTTCCTTCCAAAAGGCATAGCGTTCTCCATTGAATCCCGGTGGTTTTATTTTGGATGCTCCATCTAGTAGAATGCTTTCCTTGAGGCTTGCCATAGATCTCTTGTCATGCAAGCTTTCACTCAAGAGGGGGTGAATTAGGTGACTTAAAATTTCTTTGAACTTTAGACATGAATGTGCGAAAGATTTATGTTAGTTCGGTCTAACTCTTGACATACGTCCAGTTTCTCAGTACATCACTGAGTTACCACTAACTTTTCAAAATTTCTCATTACAGACTCCATTCAACACTTAAGAGACACTCCCCCTTAAAGGGCACAATCCAAGTCTCCGCTTAAGGTCCCTCTACTTAAGAGACTTTAATAAACTTCTTGCTAATACTCTCTCACAAAGTGGATAGATGATCACTAACGCTTAGTAAGTTTACAAGTTAAAAAAAATGGTGTACATGACTAGAGATAGATATCATGATTCATCAAAACCAAAAAGTCAAAAAAGAATTATACCATAACGATTGATTAACCACACTCATTATGACACCTTACTTCAATAAGTAATGGTATGTTATTAGTGCATTATAAAGATTAAAATCGTCATATCCAACCATCTTCATTGACTATAAAATTAGATGAGTGTGCAGACATGGAAACCAAAGATTGTTGAAGACCAAACACTTCATTTTTACTATTGTCATCAAACACAACAACTTCATTGTTATTGTTACTACTCCCTCTAGTCCTAATTATAAGGGCCCATTGACTTTTTTAGAGAATCCTAGAAAACTCCTAAGAAAGATAATTACATGACTTAATTATATTATATATTGTGTTTTATTACATTATATATTAGTTCATAAGTCAAACAAAATAATTTGAAAAAAAAAAGATAAATTTAAATATCTTAAATTAATTTAATTAGCTTTCTTAAGATTTGTTTAGGATTCTTCAAAAAAATCAACAGCCCTTATAATTAAGACCGGAGGGAGTATATTGAAAGTGATTCAACATCAATAATTTATGTATACTAGCAAGCATGGTTTCCACTGCGTGGAAGGATAAATTTGATGATAAAACCCCAGTTTTAGATAATGTAGCTCTTTTTTTATATATACATAAAAATTTAGGTGAATTGGGTCTCAAGGGCTCACTAAAATCAAGGCATGCCTCCAGGCAATGTAGCTCTTCCATGATATTGATACCAAAGGGAAAAAAATACTACCCATTTTATATATTGTTCTGATATCAAACCATACAAAAGCTTAATGAAAAATTGGAATTGAACCTATGACATTTAATAAGATCTCACGACAATGGCATAAAAATATAGCCATGAGGTATTCAATTCAAAAAGTATTATATATATATATATATATAAACCTTACTTAAAATATCGGGTGTCATGTTATAATTATTATCATTTCTTAAAAAACAAAACATAACCAGTAACACTGAATATCAACGTTTCTAATAACTTCAATTTTTTCAGAAAAATCCTAAAATTACCCATGTACACACACACATGATACATGATTATGTTATTTCATCCCACTTTGCCAAATAATTAGGATTATACTGATTTAGTTTAAAAGTGATTCACAATCCCCCTACCCTACCAACTAATGATCAATTAAATTAAAAATTGTAATTAATAATTAATTCTCTAATCCATCTACTTCAATTTAAGTGAGTTTTTGTTTGTCAACGGCCAAAAATCAAAACGGACATGTATGCTGTTTAAATCAAATATATTTAATATATGGCATTAATGAATCATATTAATTATGAGTATAAAATTAGAAAATAAAATCAATGACCCAAACGCTTCTTTTTTTTTTAAATTTTCCCATAAGCCCTCGGGAAAATTGTAACACTGAATAATACTCCCTCTTATACTATGTATGAGCTAGTTTATAGTTTATTCAAATCCCAAAAGTTCACCTTATTTTATAAAAATATTCTCATGGTAGATATTAAAGGACGGCTTCTATTAATGAGAATAGTTTCCATTTGCAAATGATTAAAGGAGCATCTTAAAACACACATTTTACACCAATTGTTTAATTACTTTTCTTAATCTTTATAAATTAGTTATTTAGACCTTACATTTAAAACTGGGAATACTATAAAAAAAAAAAAAAAAGGTGGGAATACTATCAATCAATAGCAAACATTGTCTATGTATGGAGGGAAAAGGGCAGAGACAATGAGAGGAGTAAGATCATTTTAGTCACAGGTTGTATTGTGAATAGAAATTATGATTGGTCTCATTATAAGGAGAGTTCACTCCCAACATTTTAGGTAATGTTTCCCAATAGGATATGCTTTCCATTGAAAGAGAGAATTCTTCTCCTTCATGATTCCTAATATGAAACCAAAATTACTTAAATCTCATGCATCAAACAAAATGGTTGTGATTTACACATTTATTTGCTCTAAATCCTCTCTGACCTTTGAATAAAAATGGATGGAAAACACTTCCAAACAAGCAATGAAGCAAATAAGAACCAAATGCTACACTTCCTAGTAAGAGATTATGTTTATAACATGCAAAGGGCATGTCAATTATATCATACACATGGTGTTTTATAACTAAAATGAAAAAGCTATTATGGCCATCTTCACACTGCTCCAAAATCATAGTGCAAATTACACAGGGAAAATAATGGTATGAATCTACACATATATAAAAGGAGAAATCAAGAAATAATAAAATGGCACCACCTAACTTCAATTTTACAGAGGGAGAATAGGGAGGAGGAAACCTATTTTTGCAGAAAGCCTGAAGTTGGCAACAGGACTACCATGAGATCTCCAAACTAGGTTATGGAATTGCATCCCTGAAATGAGAAGTTTTCACTTTCTATACCCTGAAATTGAGAGATTATTATTTACATCTCTCTGTCTCTGTCTCTGTCTCTCTCTCTCTCTCTCTCTCTCTCTCTCTCTATTTTTCATCCCTTGAAACGAACAACAATGCAAGAAATATCGTCTTTGCTCTCTCGCTTCAATGCCTCGGTAACGAGTTGTTTCGCTGCCTTTTGTGGATCCCTAGTCTTTTTTGCGACATCAACTGCCTCTTGATTTGACATAACCTAGATTGAAAGAAAACTGAGCGGGGAAATACATTCTATCAAAGAAATAATCGATAGATAAAATTAACGGATAAAGACCTTCCATAAACCATCACTTGCAAGAATCAAAAGCTCAGAATCTGGATAAATATCAACATGCTGTATGTCGGGGTCAGATCGCAGGTGTGATTTTAGGTTTTTATCCCCAAAGGCTCGAGAAACTGCAAGTTGGCCATTTACTCTTGCAACATCACCTAAATTAACATCAACATATCAAGAAATTATTAAAAATTTTAACACTCTCAACCAAAGAGTCATTAGAGATAATGGAAACTTCCTAGAAGAACTAAGCCCATACCATAGAAATTCGAAGTAATGCAGTAAAGTGTATATCCTCAATGAGTAGGACTAGGATAGAATTATGGTAAAGATAGTTTTGTACCCTCATACTTTTAGCACACTGGAATTACAATAGAGGACTCATTTGGCACATGGCTTCTCAAAACACTTCAAGCTCCTTTGATAAGTATTAAAATAACCTCAAGTAGTTCAGAGACTTGCACCAGACACAAATTAGCTCAAAAAGTAATGGTTACATAAAAAACATAATTTTATTATAAGTAACAATAGACTTCTAATTTTCAACATCAAGTCATATGGGGAGAAGGGCTATGAGGACTTGTAACAACTGGTGATATAACCAGGAGCTCAAGAAAGAATATGCTGCTGATCACTAACTACCAACATGCACAATCATAATGTTATGGTATAGGAACCAGAGAGGAAAGAGAAGAGAAACAGAGAGGGTTATAGAGAGAAGAACAGAGAGAAACGAGTGAGAGAACTGAATATTCATGAATGTTTCAATTGAGTCATGACATAATCTGAACACCATAGGCAGCGAGGGTCTTATTTACAATCTCTAATCCCTCACCTTACCCCTTCAAGAGCTAGAAGATAACTAACTAACTTACTTTCCTCTATTTATTATTATTACATAACACATAATCACCTTGCATATTTCTTAGGGTAATTGTTAGTGGTCCTAAGGTGGTTAGATATTATCTTATACAATGTTTCAGAAAAACCAATCCTTTTAAAATTAGATAACAAGGTTCGAACATAAGATACAAAAGTATCAATTGCATTTAGCATTCTTCATAACTTGATAATCTCATCTCAAGTGAGTTTTAAACTGATTTTGTGATAGGGAAAATTGAATTAAATCCTAATTTTGATATTTACATTTTTTTAATTTGCACACAGTTTAAAGCTTAGACAAAATATTAAGAATATTGCATGTGTTATTGTGACAGAACTCATTGAACTACTCAGTATTATTGATGTCAAAAGGTCTGCAAATCCTATCCAATAGTAAACAGACATGGAAAGATGCAGATGCAATGCTTACCAGAAGAGGCAAACGAAAACAAGGAGAGATATTATTTAGCATTTGAGAGATTCAAGGCTCTCCTAAGCCAAATGATTTTTCTGCCTACCTAAACTTACTACCTCCCAGCACGTCTCCTCCATTGAAATTGTCTCTTTCCTAACCATGTACCATGTGGCAAGGATAGCTAAGCATGGGAAACCTCATCATTACTCTCACAGATGCCAATCTATGCCCATGTATTCTATTTGTCTTTCTGTCACACACCCTATTAGACCATGGCTCAACGAGCATGGATCCCCATCAATATCCAGCCAACAAGTACCACCTTTTCCTCAAGGTGGATATTAGAAATCAGAAACAGAGCCTTCCTTCACATCAAACATTGTGCTTGTTTCTCCAAAGGACTAAAACAACCATATTCCAACCTATAACAAAACCAATAATAGCACTTTGAACCAAGCACATCCCGAACTCACTTCAAATATCAGAAATCTCTGTGTTTATTGGACACCAATGCACCATGTTAGACTGGCCTTATTTTCACTGAAGAACTAAACCCCCACGGGGTATTCGATGAAGCATCCCATGCTACACGATGAGATTAGGCATCATACACTACTTAACTCTTTACCAACAAGACACCCTTGGAGAGCCAGCATCCCAATGGCTACACTCTGCTGCACTTGATCAACTTTCTCATTGCTCAAAACCATCTACAGTGAGCCCATTCCACAGTCACTGGTTACCAATTTAATTCCAATTAATGGGGACTCAAGTGGGATGAGAAAAACACTCACAAAAGCTAGTTAATGAAATCGGAGAATCATCCCATTTAAGTATCACATAAAGCATGTCATATTACTAAGCATACAACTAGACATCTCGCATTTCCTAGTCTCTATCAGCACAAAGAAGCATATTTAATTCAAACAGAAATCACACACAGACAACAGATGGGAATCTATTGTTGAGTTGTAAGGTATAATTCTATTATCTTAAAAGCCAAGATAATGAACTAAGTCGAGCACTATTCATCATTGATTCAATTTAAGTTAAGGCTTCTGAGGGTACACATCCCTCAATATTTGCATATCAAACATTTAAGCAGAAAATGTTTATACCTGAAACACATCACTCATACTCTTCCCAGACACAAAAGTTGAAAGAGATCTCAAAGTATGAAAATATAAGTCCTGCATCAAACATTCAAGAGGCAAGTGATAGATCACAAAGTTTGTTAGAGAACCTGGCAAGTTTGAGACAAAGCCGCCTCTGTCCTCAATACTGTCCCGCTCACTGTTAGGCTCATGATCAATACTCATCTGTATAGGCAACCCTCCCCTTGACATAACTGCCCGTGAATCTCCAACATTAGCTATCCATAATTTCTGATTATTTAAAAGAATTGCAGTCACTGCAGTAGATCCACCTCGCCCCAAATCAGCACTGTGAGATAGAATTGCCTGATCTGTTGTCTCATAGGCTTTGATAATTGACCTGTTCGGATCAGTCCAGAACTCCTCCTGGAATAATAAATACAAGTTTAAGAGCGCAGTTTCAAAGACCACACAATTCAGAACTTACACAATTTTCAGAACTGGAAAGATATTGCTTTAAGATATTGAGTTAAATTAAATTATTATCTTATGATTTATGCCAAAAAGTATGATAAGTCAGGAAACAAAAGTTTCTTAAAACAATTTCTGGAGTTTGAAAATTGAATGACTATAGTATCCTGACCCAAAAGAAGTTGTGTTTCACAAAAATATCTTCAAAGAAGCTTTATTTAGTGTGTACTTCTTTTATAAGCTATCCATTTAGGCATGGCATACAACATACAACAGAAAGGAATATAACCTATTTCCTTGGGAAATAATCCATAATATATTCAATTTGATGCAATTACTCACATCTTTTAATATATTAGAAAAGAGATGTTTTTGCAGATAGGCTGGTACACTGTCTCCCAAGTGCCCATCATATATAGCAAAAAGCCCAACCTCTTGTCCTTTGTACTGGACAAGTTTTGCTACATGATAGTCCTCCATTGGGTGGCTTGCTTTCCCTTTAACAAGGCAAAAGCCATATTTGACTGGGAATTGATGGCTTCTGCCCTTGCCAGAGCTACATGAAGAACGCCCCCCGACAACCTGAAGACATAGAAATTCCATAAATTGACAAAAGATATGTCAGTCCAGTATAACATATTTGGACAAGATATATCAAAGAAAATGCTCCTTGATAACCTAAAGGAACCTAAGACTTGACTTCAACAAAAAGGAGTTGCACACAAGAAGATTCCGCTATGGCACAATCATAGATAGAATGGATAAACACACCCGTTACTCAAAAATGCCATGTTACACAAGATCATAGAATTGATGCCAGAAAGAATTGCAATGATGTGTCACAAACACCAGATGAACTGATCTATCAGTAACAACAACAATAGTAAAATAAATGTCACCAAGTGGCAGGAGCAACAATCAGAAAGGCAGGTTGATACAAACTAGCTAAACATTTGAGGACAACAAGTAGATGAACAAGATAGTTTAAGCATTATACATAAAGGAAGAAGCCACTTCAAACATAATAATCAGATCAAGGCTGACTAGTCAAAATATTGCCAATTCTGAAACCAGAGTAATCAATTAAGAATCAAGTTCTATTTCTACGAAGAAAAAAATATTCATTTTGCTACTTTCTCACTGGCACTCCCACCCTCCTCTTTCCCTTCTGTCTCTCTTAATTCTATGAGAGACTTGGTAAATTCCCAACAATTCCAGGAACCATTTTCAGGTAGCCAAAGAAAAAGAAGCCCATAGCACGGAAAAGAGTTAATTCATTATTTGAGCCTGCAAATCATGTGGGCTTCTGTCACAATTGCAATTCAGTTGGAGTTTAAATGATTGGCCAAATAACTCCAAACTAGATCATATGCCACACACATACTCCCTTCTAAAACCCATGGCGATTTCCAGAACATCATTTGTATTTTCATATGCGTGGAAACTGAATGTTTCAAAAATTAAGTTTCTAGTCCGTGGATTTAGATAATATTTTTTGTAACAAAAAATCAAAAAACAAACAACAAAAAAAGATAAAAGGATTCAGATAAGCTCACCTTAGAGACAGAGTTGAAGCAGCAAAGATTATCCATTCAAGTCAGGCCCGCCTCACCTCCGTTTCAGTCAACATCTAACTAATCTGCTCTAACAAAATTGAATGAAAACCTTTGCGTCAGGGAAACCCACAAAATTCTTTTGATTTTCAAAAACTACAAAATAACCACAACAATTCTGATCATAAAAAATAACTAGCAATTCCATCAGCGCAAGAAAAGCCCATGAACTTTCACTTACGCGTGCGTAAGTCGCGGAATTTCCCAATAGAATGAGGGGAAATATCTACGCAGAAATTGGGCCGCCGATTCGACTGACAGGAAGAGATAATATCCAAAGACACCGAAAATTCAAACAAGAATTTCGGGAAGAAAGAGCGTGAAGAGTGACAAAATAGACGGGAGAAGTACAAAAAACCCCGTCTAAGGATTGGTGGGAAGTTTGCTATAAAAGCGAGAATGTGAGAGGATACCCTTGTTGACTTCTTCGCAGTCGTGGGTTTGCGTGTGTGTAAGTTTGTTTTATAGAATTACTGCTACTATAAGGAGGATTGGGTTTGGGCTGTTCTGTTTCATACTTGGGCACCAAGGTTGAAACTTGAAAGGAATAAGAGTTGAATTGTACTTTCGATTTTTGATAGGTTTTTGCCTCCGAAGACTGCGGGAAAGGTGCCTACTAAATAAATGCCACCCTTTATAACCATTCGAAACTCTGTCTCATGTATCATTTCTATGACCAAGGGTCCGTACGTTTGGATATGAATTTTAAGATAAGTATGTAAGAATAGTTTTATTTTAATTAGAGGTGAGAATAAGTCAGGCGCCTGTCAGGGACCTGGCCTAAAAAAAAATAGGCTCAGTCTTTTTTTTAGGCCTATTTTATTAAAAAAGCTAGATTCAAGTTCTCAAAGAAGCCTTTTTGGCCTATCAGGCCGGTCTGTTATTAAAAAAATAATTTGTAACACCTTAGCATTATATGTTAGAATTGAAATTGTTATTTTTTTATTTTGAGATTGATTTATGATGTATCAATGATACAACTCGTTGTAATGTATTTTGGATTCAATTAGGTTTTATATGTGATTTGTTTTCTATTTAGGCTTAATAATATTATTGTTGAAATATCCTCTATTTTTCTGTTCAAAAAAAAAAAAAAAGAATCAAGCCTCTTAACAGACTCAAGCCATACTAACAGACATGTATCAAGCTATAGACTAGACACAAGCCTGCTTGATACAGACCAGACCGGACCTATTTAAGCCAAAGTCTAGCCTGCCTAGCCTAAAACCAAACAGACCCCAAGTCCCATGTACATGAACTTGGGTTTATCCACGTCCAATGATCATGAACTTGGATTTATCCACATATTCATGATATTTATAATGCAGTAAAAATTCAAAGTTAAAATTAAGGAAAATTTTATTTAAAAGATAAAAGTTCATAAAAAAAATTGGGTTTGGGTTCTCTCACTCTCATTTTCTTTCTCATCATCCTATCTCAACTTTTGAATCACAAAACAAATAATCTATCTCTCATTTCTCTCTCATAATCCAAAGGTTGAGATGGGATTATAAAAAAGAAAAGAAGAGAAAAACAATGAGAAAATTTGCTTCCGTCACATATAGGTCCTTAAACAAATGTTATGTACATTCAAAAAATAAATTTTGTAACGGAGACTTTTAGCAATTTTCACTAAAATAAAATCTTCTCATCTCAAATATAAAATTGTAAAGTATATTTTTTTAATAAGCACAAGTATTCATCCTCATGCTAGAAGCAGTCGTGTTCGAATCACTATAAACACTATACGTGGATATATTTTCCTACAAGAATATTATAATGAACAGGGGAGAGACAATGTTCTTTTACATTTTCAAGGGTTATTGTTTTTATAAAAAAAAAAAAGTGCTGATTTTATTGGATAATTGTTAGTAATACGTAGACTAATGAGCCATATATAAATGTGCAAAAATATTATTGAAAAACGATTTTGCAGATATCACTACTTTAAAAAATACTTATATCAAGTTCTTTAGTTTTATTTTTTCAGGTTCTTCAATTGCATGTGATCATGTGTCCTATATTTAAATTATTATAATTTAATTATAAAATTTAATACATTAAATAGCACATAGTCACATGTAATTAAAGAACCTGACGAAATAGATATAAGGAACTTGATATAATTATAGTTCTAGTACTTTCTCCTAATTTTTGATTTAGTATCCATGTGTTTTATTCTCTTAATTAAATAATTTAATTACTTTACATGAGCTAATTGCTTTAATTGAGAAAAGTTAATGATTTAATTAAGTGAGAAAAATGCATCTATACCAAATTAAAAATTAAGAAAAAATGTAGATACCTCTCAAATGGTTTTCCAAAAAAAGAAAATATTGTTGTATTAAATCATATGTTATAATTATTAAAATAAACTACCAACCCTTGTTAATAGTATTTTTTTTTCCAGCATGTCATGTGGGGTGCGAGTAAAAAAGTCAATTTAATAAGGCATTCAAGTCCATGAAATGAAAAGTCAAGTCAACTGCCATTAAAGAGCACAACCGCGTGGGGGTCATTATCATCCTCCCAACCATCTAATATCTTCCACTTTATTAAAAATTATTATGGCAAGAAATTCAAATTTTAAATTAATAAAAAAATAACATTAAGGTGAATTAAGGAATAATGTGTCCTTAAACTGCTTTTAACCATCTATCAAGTGTACTGTCACCTGTGGCAACCATGGCATCCACATCTTGGACGAATAAAACCCCCCCCCCCAATTGCTCCATTTGTAATATGTTAGGGGCAAAATTGCACTGCTTAATATTTTATGATACTTTTGGGAAAAAAAAAGGTTAACAAAGAAGCTTAATAATCAAAATTATTGTTACTACATCCTGTCCTAATTATATGACTCAATTGACTCTTTTTGAAAGGATTAATGAAACAAAATAAGTTACTTAATCATATCATATGATGTGTTTTATTATATTATATATTAGTTCATAAATCAAATAAAATAATTTAAAGAAAAAAATAAATTTTAATGCTTTAAAGTAATGTGATTATTTTTCTTATAATTCTTTAAAAAAAGTCAACTGGGTCTTATAATTAGAATTAAAGGGAGTATGAAATTTAGATAAATGGCCGATTCGGCTCAAAAATCGAAGAACCAGCCCCATTTACCTGGTCGAATTTCAAAATGTTTATTTATTTTTCTTTATAATCTTATATTAATAACTCTAAAATCTTCAGTGTAAGAACCGGCTGTCACCCAAGAGGAGGTGAATTTGGTATAAAATAAAACCTTATATATTTTGAAAATCTTTTCGCATGTTAGTTAAAGCTAAGAGTATGAAAACAAAAAATTATAAATACACAGTTATTGAATCATAAGAGATAAGGGAGGAGAAGTGACAAACAGATTTATCCTGATTCGATCCTCCTTGACCTATGTCCAGTCCTCAAGCTCTGCTT
>JBAGKO010000015.1:19845932-19865457 GCA_037177275.1 Acacia concinna
TTGGGCATATTTTGAGTATGCCCTAAATGGGTAAATTTGTACTAGGTAGCAGGCGGCATGCTCAGTCTTACTTGTGGAAGGAGCTTCTCTCCTTTCCCTTTCCATCCATTTCCCTTCCTTTACCTCTAATTTAAGGCAGCTCTTAAATGTTTTTTTTTTGTAGTTCTTTTATGATTAGATTTTATATAAAATGAGTGACATTTTAATATATAATGGGTAAAAAACATATTTTTTTTCAATTTTTTATGATTTTTCAAAGTTAAAGCTCTAAATTAAAAAAAATAATCCTATATTTTTTTACATGTAAATCTTTGAAAAATCATAAAAAAATTGAAAACATATCAGTTTTTCACCCTAATATATCAAAATGTCACTCATTTTATGTAAAATCTAGTCATAAAAGAACCACAAAAAAAAACATTTAGAAGTTGTCCCAAATTGAAAGTAAAGGAGGAAAAATGGATGGGAAGGTAAATGAGAGAAGCTCCTTCCCCTACTTGTATGTCTATCTTTGGCTATAAATTAAGTAAAACTGATACAATTCTCATAACCCATCACAAACTCATTATTCTAACAATACATAAAAAAATAGGTAAATTTTCATGTATTTGCTATCATACTATTTGATCAAAACAATACAAGTGGATTTTTTATTTTTTTTTGTGCAATTTGACATTTCCTTTTGCTAAATTAAAGTACTGGTGCATAAAATTATGTTGAGACCATGTTTTGACTGTTATATATATATATATATATCATATATAGGCATTAGAGCTAGTGCTGATGGATCTTCCTGGTCTTCTGTTCTTCTCCACTTTTACTTTACTAGTGCTCTTCTGGGCTGAGATATATAACCAGGTACGCTGACGGACAAAACCTATATCCATTTGTTTATGTCCATTAGGTCCAATTCTCTAATCAAATCTCAAAATGTGGACTTTTCCTAATCGTAAAAATTCATATTAATAAAATTTTAAAATTATCATTTTTTATCATTTTAAATTAATAAGTTTTATTTGGTTCATGAGTTTCAAATTTGTTTCAGGCAAGAAGTTTACCAGCAGATAAACTCAAGCCTTGTTACTATATCATCAATGGAATTATATACGTCATACAGGCAAGCAAGGACACAAATATATATATATATATATATATATATATATATATGGCTTTCTTTGTTTCAATAATGTTAAACCTTAGCAGAAGGAGCGTCTTATTTTTTTTTCTGATTTTTTTTTTTGGCTTTTCTAAAATGTTCTAACTTGAAATATGATAGATCTGCATCTGGATTTATATGAGCATAAGCAAAACTGCAGCTGGAGAAGAATCTGCTCAACTCTTCTTTGCAGGTTACTTCTCTCATTATCTAATACTCCCTTCATTATTAACTATAAGCCTTAATTGATTTTTATTAAAAGATTGAAGAAGCTAAATAAATTATTTTATCATATCATATGTTGTTTATTATTATATTATATATCATTTTATAAGTCAGACAAATTATTTTGAAGAAAAACTATTAGTATAAATACTTTAAAGTAATTTATTTAGCTTTATTAACTTTTCTAAAAAAGTCAATTGAATCTTATATTTAAGATCGAAAGTAGTATTATTTTAATTGACCTTAATAATGCTAATGAAGTTTCATTTCCATGAATCTTCTAAAACTATAGTATAATGAATTTATATATTAAAATGGTTCATACATTTTTTAAACTTCAAATCTTTACTTCTCTAGTAGGATGAATATTGTTAGAAAAATAATCTGAAACAATGCTAGTAAAAAAAATAGGAAGCCAAAAAAAAAATCAATGAGTTCCCAATTTTCAAAAGTTTTTAGTTTATAGTTGTCTTATATATATGTTGATTCTTGTTCTAATGTTCTTTTGCAGTTATTTCTTTCTGTGCTGCTCTAGGATTCTTGATATATGGAGGGAGGTAAGTTGAGCCCCCACAACTCCCACCTAAGAAAACTTAGAACTTTTTCACTGCTCCCTCGAGTCCTAAATATAAGAGCTAATATAAGGGTTTACCTTGGTCCTAAATGTAGGAACTCAATCCGTATCGATTGTACATATTACCGGGTTTCTTTTAAGGGACTACTCTTTTAGTCCTATATATAAGGCACTTCCAATATTTTTCACGCAAACCAAGAAAAACCTTAAATCTCATTAACTTTGCTATGAAATTCAACAATTTTCCAACTCTATCCCTATTTAATATTATATAATATCAAATGAAAACAAAGTCAACACACTAATTAATAGAGGGCAAAATTGTATATCCGCATCAAAACTTTAATGAGGTGTCTTATATATAGGATCAAAAAAAATCTTCTCTTTTTGCCTTATATATAAGACCATAGAAGTAATTTCTAATACAAATTATTTAAAGGGGCAGTTTAAGAAAATCAGCACATATTTTTCATCACAAATTATTTATTTAGCTCCTACATTTAGGACCGGTTCAGTTAGGAGAGGGAAGAGATAGGAGTAAGAACACACCTTCCACAAAAATATAATTGAAGTGAAGAGAGATTGTGCATTATATAGAAGTAAAGTCATTTTAAGGGATTTCATTTTCCTTTCAATGAAACTCACCACCTATCTCTTTGCCTTGACGACGTACTCCGCCATTAATGGAGATGATCCAAGCTAATATAACTTATCTTGCTCTATGTCATTGAATTGAACCCTCATGTTGATGTAGGTTGTTCATCCTGTTGCTGCGTTTCCCACTCGAATCCAGAGGCCGTGTAAATAAGCTTTACGAGGTTCTTATCAATATACGCAAGTTACATTATATTTTTTAGTCCTTGAAAAAGAAGTCTATCCTCTTATTATTCCCTCAGATTTTCCTCAAACTTTTCTCTTTACCGTGACAGGTTGGCTTGGTGACTTGTATTTGCTGCACTTGTTTTCTGATAAGATGTGTCATGGTGAGTCTTGTTCGGTTTGGAATCATTTTATTTGATATATAGAAGTTTGTGTTTTCTCACAACCACAAATTTATCACCCTTGAAAACTTTTGTAGCTTGCAATATGTGCATTTAGCAAGAGTCCAGATCTTGACGTCTTGGATCATCCTGTTCTTAACCTATTTTATTACATGGTAAGTTTCAGCATTATTATTCTCTTTTCTTTGCATATGGAACTTTGAATGCACCATATATATATATATAAACTCCTTCTCTAGACCAAATTATCTAATTTGATTAGGTTAACGAAGTTAGTTAAGTTAGTTAATATAACATGTTTTTTTAAAACACTATAACTATCTTTCTCAATTCTCTCCATGTATCTCTCTTTTACTTGATTATTATTGAGGAAGTATCAATAAGGGTAATTTAAAAAAAAAGATTGACACAAGTCTTATACTTAGAATTGATATCAAGTCCCTAATTAAGTACAGCACTATAGACCAGATGAGTATTATATTGTTGCGAATGTATTTTATACTAAGTTTTGTCTCCTAAAACAGCTAGGCAACCTCCTTTTATGTTAGAACATGATTAGGCTTACTCAAGAGAAGGAATCTAAGAACTTAATATAGTAAGAAAAAGAAAATCAGAAAACCTACATCTTATCCCCATAAACTAAAGCATGATTATAAAATAAATGTATGAACTTAGTGTAGGCAACCTCTCTTAGAACTCTGAAATTAAATGTCAAGCCTTAAAGTTAAGGACAGACATATTTATGGACAATAGCCCTTTATCTAAAAACGTATAAGGTACTTCCTCCGATCCTTAATATAAGTTCAGTTGACCTTTTTGAAGATGTCAAAATAAATGAATAAATTAATTAATCATAGCATATATTGTTCATTATTAAATTATATATCAATTTATAAGTTAGGAAAATTAGTTGGAAGAATAATTATAAATATAAGTACTTTAAAGTAATTTATTTACCTTCATTAATCTCTCTAAAACAAAGTCAAACGGGTGTTATATGATACTAAAGGTAGTATAGATAAAGTAAGGTATAATTACACATCATAATTGTTGGCAAAAAAAAAAATTACACATCATAATTAAATATAAAAATACAACAAATCTAAGTGACTTGGAAAAAGGGTGTAAGATATGGTGGACATAATTTTTCATGGTTGTAATGATTTAACACTGTTTAATGAGATAAATTGTTTAAATGTTGTATTTTAGGGGAGATTTGAATAGATTTTTTTTCAAAAAAAAAAAAAACAATGTGAAAAGATGTTTTTGTTGACATTGAGTGGGGGCTGTTGACTGAGGAAAGGGTAAATAATATTTTAAATAGAATATTATGATTAGTTTATATTTTATTATTAATTTAATTATTATTATTTTTAATTGGGGTGGATGCAGTTGGTGGAGTTTATTCCATCTGCATTGGTGCTCTTCATTCTGAGGAAGGTGCCATCCAGACAAATAACGGATCACTATCAACCCATCATCACTTGAATTAGGCCTTCATATTTATACTCTTTTATGCCACTAGGTGTTTATTTGGATGAAAATTTTATTTTAAGTGATTTTGCACTGTGTGAAATAAATTTGTGAGAACAATGTGTGCCTGCAAAATGCTACTTTTATGTAAATGTCCCTAGCAAGCATTGAAATATAGTATGCTCTCTATCTTTCTATTTCCTTTCATTAGTTCATAAATTTTGAAAATCATATCTTATATAACCCAAAAAAAACCCAATATATATACTATCTTTGTCCTTATTATAAGGTGTATCCAACCATTTTATGCATATTAAAAAAAGTTTTTATATTCTTATAAAGTTAAAAAAATTAAATTTTATCCTACATCGACTTCTTTTCACAATTTTGGACAAGACTCATGAATTGGATTAGGGATACAAATGTCCAGCCATTGGAGAATAGTACATTTTTCCTTACATTGTGGACAAAATAGACATCTTTTAAAATACTCTTATAATAAACATGAGAGAGAGTATACATGAAAACTATAAAAAAACAACACGGACAAGAACAATACATCCTATATCTTTCCTTGAGTTATGCCTAAAGTTTCGGTTAGTATATTCTTAAAATCTATCCTTTTTCTTTAAATTATATTATTTAACTTATGAAATAATATATAATAAAATAAAATATAATATATAATATGATTAAGTAATCCAATTAACCTTTTTAGGATTCTCAAAAAAAACAAGAAGTCAACTGAGCCTGAGGGAGTATGTTTTGAGTTCAATTGAGAAGAGATTTTAATCAAAATCAATTCTAGTTAGCATATATGTTTCCTTGTATTGTGGTCAATCATAAAATTTCAATACCTCTATCCATTATATGATTTAATTTTGAAAGGTTTCAATTTGCTAAACGCAAACAGAAGGCAGCCCAGGCACAATCAAACGATAGTCACAAATGCTTTATGATGGATTAGGCGATGACCATTAGCCCTTTTCTATTTTTGTGTTTTAACAGACCTAGCATACTTTAATTACTATGATAGTTATACTAGGTTGTCTTTTTGGGTCCTATGCTGACCAACTAGATTCTGTCTATTTAATAGTGGCCAGCATAAGGAAGGGGAGGTATCCTTTTGAATAGTCAGTGTAGAAGGTGAGGAGAGTGCTAGCCTCTCAAATTGCTAGGTCAGTGTATTTTGAGAATATTGGTGTCCTTTGTAACGTCCTCCTCCTACTGCATGGGAAGAGTGTTCATTATCAATCAAATCCAAAGGCTATTTTGTACTGATATTACCGTTAAACTCTTGGCCCCTAACAAATTTTAAGATAAGATTTATAATAATCATATACATGAACAAGTTAGAATGACACTTATTAAAGAGAAAATTGTAAAATATAATGAGTTAATTTGGACATATTTGACGAAAGTTGTTCAATGCATCAATAAAGGTTAAGTTGATCAATCAATATGGAATCCTTTAAGAAAAGGCAGAAGACTACTATAATGAACACTAAATGAAGTTATGGAGCAAGATTTTATTATTAATAACATACCCAAAAATCTAGTTTTTTATAGAGAACAATAGCATCATGTGATTCATATAACCTACCCCACCTAATGGGACAAGGCTTCATTGTTATAGTAGTATCCATTTGAAGAGAAGTCTTAAAATACTAGCACTGTTATATTCCACAAAATCATATGCTGAAGACCATTTCTCAACATTTAAGTAACGCTCAAGGCAATTTATTGCACCTTAGCCTGAATCTTCCACAAAACAAAAACAAAGACAAATGAGACACGAAAATGTGAAGTTATGATGACCCAAATGACGTAAGGCAAGGATTACATGTATTGTTAGCCCCAAAATGCACTATTAAAAGAGTCAAGTTCTTTGAAAACTGAAATTATATATTATGTTATTATCCCTTGACCAATTTATAAAAAGAATAGAAATAGTCCTACCATATGAAATCAGGATCCATAAGATCATATTACATTCTAATAGCATACTAGAATACCTGGGCTTACGATAACTGAACCATATATATGATAATCTATAACCATAGCCAGCCTTTGAACAATGTAATTTTGATCATATGTGTGTGTGTATAATATATACAGCAACTGCCAGGACTTCCTCAATGCCAAATAAAGGCAGTTCTGGTCATCTATTTACAGTGAAGAGGATCAGAGTAGTAGTGACCAGAAAGAATCAATCAAATGCTATGGGTATGAAATTGTCATCATCTAAGAGCATGTTAATGTCAATAAGGTCCTCTACACCATCAACCGTCTCTTCCGAATTTATCACATCCATATCGCAAGCCTGTCAGATTTTTATGATAACAAGAGATTTTTGTTAGAATAATAATAATAACTGAGAGGCTCAAAGCAAAAGACCCAATTAAGCCTACTAGTAATCCAGCTGTCCAATCTGTTTGCATATAAGCCATGTGCCAGAGCACCAGAAGGAAGCCAAGAATACAATTCAATCCCATAAAAAAAAAAAAAAAGAAATGCCTGCATGGATGCCTTTCAGATATTAATTAGCCAAAACAATGCTACCAAATATTAATTATTGTAGCCTACAGATGCACACTTGATGTTCAAAAGAATACCTTTGTTTGCCGGAAGTCCTCAACAACATTTAGCAGACGCCGATACTGAGCCCGTGCCTCTGGATACTGAACCATAGACTTTACCCTCGTAAGCGCCTTTTGGAACCTTTCTTCACTTTGTTTTCTCCCTTCCTTGAGAACATCATAATCATCTTCTTTCACAGTATCATTTTCTTGGTTGGGGATTTTGCTAGCATCTGGTCGGAAGCCACGTAAACCACTGCCCTTGCGTCTCCATCGCAATATTACCTTCTCCAAAATTCCTACAGACCAGAGGACTGATTTTTGCTGCTTCCTTACCTGGTGACCTCTTACGTGTGCCTAAAAACCATGAAGTTCAGAAATCAGAAGAATGTGCCGATTGTACAAGGGCCAACAGCAGCGGAAAAACGTCTCCCAGAAATTCAAACCTTCCCCAAAGTGAATTTTTGAATATCGATATACAAAAAAAAAAAAAAAAAGTCTATGATAACCTGAACTATTTACAAACCAAGAACAATGTGGCTCAAGACTCTATAAAATGCATGAGAAATATATCTAGTTAATTTATAGAAGCACTGGATTATTAGGCATCAGAACAAAACAAGGGGATGGAGTATCCCATCATCCTCCCTATTTTTCTCTCTTCCATCCCTTTCTAAAACAAAATTTCTTCTCATCAGAAGTGTGTGCCGCTGCAGCAGCGACCCAAACTGTAAATAATTTAGCCAGCAGATACAGAAAATACTTTAGCCCAATAAACACTTGATTTTTCTACATTGTGAAGAAGAGAATCCTCAATAATGACAACCACACGACCCAAAATTCAAGCAAGTTGTGAGAAGAAGAAAGATGTGAAGGTTCTACCTAAAATGCATAATTGCTTTTTCACCCCCTCAACTTTTATTCAACTGAAATTATTTAACGCAACAATACTATCGGCTTTGTGACCACAATTTCCAGACAGCAAAACAAAAGAGAAACAATTTAAATGGGAAGTCTCACACACCTATGAAAAATTTAATGAACGCACTTTAATCATAGTAAGAAAGAAATCTAAACCTTGAAAAACAAAAAGAGAAATAAAACAACTAACCTGAATTTTAACAATTCTTTGACGAATTATTAGAAATTCTTTTCTTTTCTTCCAACCACGAAACTTTTTCTGTATTTGTACAGCAGCAGTATGTGCTAAATCATCTCCATGTCCAGCCTTGCATGCCTTGGAAGCTATAAGGGAAAGAGCTTGCTGATCTGACAATCCAAACTCATCATCTACAAGCTGGGTCAACTGCTTCCTCTGAAATGACTGCATTCTGAATACTTGGTATATACGATCAGCCGCCTGTGTAGCGTTACGAACAGCAGTAAGGGAATCCTTAAGGCAGAGGGCATCTGGCATATCACCGCTAAACCCTGGTGTTGCAGTTCGTTTGGAAACTGTATGTACTTCTTCAACTTCTGAAGCTCTTTGCACAACATCTCCCCTCTGATCATTCATTGTGAGGGTTGAAAGGTGGCTGGTTAATGATGACTCTGCAAGGAAACCAGAGATTCCTTTGTGCCCATTGCTAGAGGCAAGATCTGCTGCTGTTCTAGCAGAGGGAAACGTTGGGGATGGATCTGTCAATGCTCCAGCATCTGCACGCATGGAGACAAGTACAGCAACTGTTCGTTCCCTGAACAATTGAGAGCAAAAACATTACATGATCCAATTTTCTTTATGCTGAGAATAACATCTTCGAGAAAGATTTTAGTATTGGGAAAAAAAAAAGTATTTTCAATTAATGCTAAAAAAAGAATGTCATACAAGTCCAACATCCAATTTGAACTAAGGAAAGCATTCACTTTAAGAGTGACGTTCAGTGAGTGAGTTTATTTTCATAGGAAAACAATGTAAAGTCTGCACCAGAACAATTTCAATTTCAATTTCATGAAAATAGAGTAAAATCGTAATTGGGCAAAACTGTATCTCACTTGCAAGCAAAACCCACAGTTCTTAGCTCAACTCGTGTTAGAAATCGATCTAAATTGCAACAAAATCCATATTACCAACCTGCCATAAGATGCAGCCCAGTGAAGAGCTGTCCATCCATTCACATCCCGGAAATTGATATTTACTCCAGCCATAACAATTGGCATTATTGCCCAATCATAACCAAGAGCAGCTGCTAAATGAATCACACCTTGCCCCTCTTCATTCAAAATATTTGGCCCTTTACCATCGTCAATTACTTTGCGAAGCAGCCAAGAGTACAGCTTCTCTTTAACTTGCCTGTAAAATATCAACTCCTTCACCTTTTGCTGGGGTGCATTCTTCTCTGACATCAGCTCTTCCCTATCTAAGAATGCCTCTTCCTCCTTCAACGTAATGAGCTTAAACAATAAGTTTCTTTTCACCATATCATTGTCAAAGCTGCAATTTGAACAGAGTGAAGACTTTGAAGAAAGTAGCTTCTCTAGTCTCAGGTGAAGTTCTATCTCAGTTGAACTGCTATAGAAATCTGAAACCTCAACATTTTCAGCGAAGCTCTCTGTGTAATCAAATTCCCGAACTTCACTGCAAGCCAATCTATTGGAGCATGTTAAATAGAAGGGAACCCGTCCAACCTTGAGAGGAGGAGCCTGGCAGTACAGAATTCCACTGGCTAGAACCTCGGCAGAAACCTCAACTTCCCCAAACATGCATGACCAGTTACAATTTGCTACCTCTGTTTGACTCCTCAAAAATGTTCCAGTGATCAAAACCTGCATGGTTAGTATAGATAGTGTAAGTTGTCTGTCAAATTACAGGCGCCTTTTGATCATGTTGAACCAGAGATCCAAAGACAAAGTTGAATAATAAGTCAAATATACAGAAAAATATAAAACTCCAAAAAAAAGGGGAGAAAAAGAAGAAAAAAGAAAAGAAAAGATCATCCAATAATTCTTGTAAAGAAAACATATTAAATGACAAGAAAAAATAATAAGAATTGCATATTAAATATATATGACCAGGACAAGAGCAGCATGTCTGAAGCAAAATACTTAATGCAGCTTGTCTTAAATGCATCTCATCCTCCATGAAATGAGTGCATCAAATTCACTTTCAACGCCAAGAATATGAAAGGAGAAAAAGATGAGAAACGAGAAACAGTATATAATGGGCCCAGGAGGGGCCCCCGGGGGAAGCAAAAATTGTTTACTTGAAATAAAATCTGGAATCCAGAAATAAAGTTGTATCTCCTTTCATTGAATTTTACTTTCATTAATCTTTTTTCAAAATATTAAATATTTGAGAAGTACCACTGTTTCTGATTCAGCATATGCCCAGTTAGGTGAAAAATCATTTATGCTAAACAGCTGGTCCTGAGAGAGGGAGGGGCTCAATGAGGAGTCATCTATCACATTCCCACATTCATCAGCGCTCCAAGAGATGCCAGGTGATGACTGCATATGAAGATCATCCACCTCTTCAAGTTCTTTAGTAATCCATCGAGAGAAGCTGTCAACTTTCTTTAGGCTTTCTTCCCCATCTAATAAGGACCGCTTCATAGTCAAAGCATAATTAATACTTTCTTCTGCGGGAATTTCCTTCCCAAAATTGTATTTCAGAAAATTTTGAGGTTGAGTATCTGTATGTTGCTCTGGAAAGTTTTCCCGCACAGGCTCCTCTGTTCGCTGACAGTTAAAAGTCACCAAGCCAGAAGCAACGTGATTGTTTGTTTCATGTTCCAGCAAACCATTGCTAAACTCAGATCCAAATTCCAAACCCAGTGATTGGGCTGTAAGCTCTTTGGACATTTGTCCTGGATTACCTTCAAAGGGCATCTGGTACAACCGTTCAAAAAGCAAAATTAATATCACTAACATATGAAGCTTGCAGATATTGCAATTAAATGATAATGAAAGACCAAGCAAATAAACAGCTGCTGCTCACCAAGATTCTTAACAATTAAGAACCTGATCCGGTAATCCAGCAACAAATTAAACTTATAAGTACTCATCAATGCAAAAGAAGATAGAGATTAAAATTAACTATATGTATTCATGAGCCTTTAAATTTACAATTGAAATGGCCCTTGACATGTAATTAAAGTCATCATATGAAAGTAATCACAATTCTGCAACCTTAACAAAATCCCTGAGAAAATTTCGGACTCTAGAGAGAACATACGCTGTGCTGTAAATCTCAGACATCTCAAATTACCAAGCACCAACTCCCATAATTCCTTCTTACTATACGCCACTCTACTCTAGCAATCCCTCCACTTTTCCGTGAAAAATACAACAAAACAAAGAGTATCATCCAAACGCCAAAGCACCATGGCATTCAACAATTATATATCGATCTTCAAGAACAAATGACTAGCATTCAACAATTATATATCGATCTTCAAGAACAAATGAAACTACATAACAACCAGATGCCAACCATGTAAACATGAAAATAGATAACTTCCCATCCTATGAGACGGCTCAATCCTGATGTAGTAAGACACATGCTTCTCATCTATGGCCAATGGGGAACATCAATATGAAATCAAGCAAGCACAGAACTGTCCATACTTTCATTTTAATTTAACAGATTATTGTAAATGTGACATCAACACTAGCAAATCTTGTAAACTTCTGCCAGGAGAAATCAACCAGGAAATCATGGCAGAGCCTATGTAATGAGTTGTGACTCCATAGCAGCCTACTGACAACAAAGAAAAGTCAATCCGATTTTAACTATTGTTTTATGCACTAGGATGTGCACATTACCAGGATAGCTGATATACCACAATTTTAAGGATGAATTCTAAATCCTAGACAATAAATAATCCCACAGGATGCTATTGGCAGGTATGGTAAAAGCAAGCGGAAAGTACCTGCCAATTGGATTGGAGGGGCTGAGAACTCCCAGCTGTCCCAGTGAGGACATTTTTTATGGCTAAAAGGTCACCTGGAATAGTATTTTCTGGTTCAAGCATGTTTCCTATCGAATTGGATGGGATGGAAGTAAATGAAACAAGGGATGGATCAGCAGATAATCCATTTGAACATTGTCCAAAGCCATTGTCCCGTAAGGCCCTTCTGTTTGTTTTTTGGTTATCAATGAAAGAAGTACTAGCATCACTGCCTCTAGGTTTATCTCGCTGAACTTGCGGAATATAATCTGCTCCAGAAATCAATGACTGGGCACGATCACCTGGAAAGATTTTCAAAATGTAGTCAGATGTTAAATCTCAAATAGGATCATAGGATGAATGATTAAAAAACACGAGTCATCAATAATCATGTTTTTTTTTTTTTGGTTTTGTGGGGGGGGGGGGGGTGGAGGGGGGCACACCATAAAACAGCTGAAAAAGGGATCCAGTGATCTGAAACATTTGTAGCAGCACCACTCTCGTAGTTGGAGGACACTTTGTAATACTTGGTTAAACATGAAATAAACGCAACCCATAACTCACTTCGAAAAATCCTCTAACAGAAACTCAAAATCAACCATTTAGGGGATACCAAATAAATTGAGCTTTCCCATAACAGGACACTGACAAACATAAACATTATGTATTAGATACCTACTTTTAAGCAAGTGGAACAGCTATTAGACACCAGCATTACTCCAACAGATTGACAACTCACATACAGACAATGGAAAAAGGCTCAAACATATGCCAAACATATAATTTGAATACGAATGAAACAACTAAGAAACCAGTGGCACTGACCAAAGAGAAAAGGAAAATCGAATCCATAGACACAATAGATAGAGGGACTACAATATGCATCTTAATAAAATTAGGAGACCTTCCATAATCTTCTCTCTCTCACATGCACAACACACAGTATTTATCTTATGTATCCGTCCGTCCATCTATCTAGGTTAGGGAAGAACCAAAAATAAGCAGTATATTGCTGTGACTTTGATACGTGACTGTACATAAAGCTATGTCGGGATGAACTGCATCAAAGGAGGAGTAATTTACTATATGATGCCCCTTCAACCAAGAAGGGCAAAATTATGGAGAAGATTATTTACAATCTGCACAGAAATAAGGCTCAGCAGAAGCTAAAGTTGACAAAAGGAAGAGTTACCGGAGTCAGCATCTTCACATAAGGATGTCAAGGTGCTAGTTGGGCTCAAGGAATCTGTACTTCTTGAAGGCACAGTATTATAATTTCTCGAAATCCCAGATGATGCAGAGCTGCCTCTTTGGGAATCTGATGAAACCTCATCAGTATCTGGTTTTGTTCCAACACTTGTCTTATGACCCTGAGAGAATGGAGACCAAAATTATTTGTTCATATTTTATCAAACGTAGAGACCAGTAAAGGCTACAATTATAAAACGAGGGACCTTCTGCATTAGCCAGCTTTACATGCTTTCTACTTGATTTCCACTTAGTTAGAGATTCTTAACTAGTGTGCAATATAGCTTTAGAAAAAGGACTAACAAAAAAAGGGCTTCACAACTTTATCAGTACAACCACTTGAGAAATTTTACAGTATAAAATAACAAGTCTTATGATAGGAAGATAATGACATAATTTATCAGCCCAAGAGTATATATCACACACAAGAACTCAATCACAAAATATGAAATTATACCTGTTTTAACTGTGAAAAACTTGTAAAACATAAAGACCAATTCGAAACTAAGAAAACCACATGTACCAACAAAGTAAATGAATTTTTCCATAACACAGACTATTAATAATAATAGCTCAGTGACATAACCTAAAGGAAGACAGGTTCAACAATTTCATCAAATTTTACATAAACTCAATCTCCAACACTGGTTGCAGCTTCAGCTACTTGACTATGAACGCAACCAAATGGAGTTATAACACCACTGATTAATCACTTAGCAAAAGATCAGCATATATCACGGAGGCTTTTAAACCTTTTATAAAAAATTAGTAGGCCAAGTCTTTCAACTGTCAAAGACAACCTCCTGCAACCCGTTAATAACAATAACATATCCCAAAGTGAAATTTATATTGAAATTATACATTTAAAAAAACTATATAGCAGGCAGGAGTAAACAATAACCACAATAAAAATAAATAAAATTAAGAAATACCTTAACTTCCAAGTAGTGGACGAAAACAATGTGCATCATATCCCTGCAGTAAAACACAGATTATAAAACCATATTCTGATCAATTTATTCGCATCTCATTCACAGGCTTTGAACTGTCAGTAAATTTAAACTGAAAACTTCAAAATCTGCTAATATGTGAAACTCCAATAGCATGTGCACAACTATCTACATGGTACCACAAAAAAACATAAAACTACAAGTCTACAAGTGCACTATTGCACCGCGTACTAATTGGGTCTAAGAGAAACTACCAAGTCAAAACACACAAACTAACTGACATCAATTGTAAAACAAAAAAATAATTATGAAAATCGACCAATAAATTAGTTCATACTCACTGTTCAAGCAACCAATAGCTTCGCCTCTGGAAATTTTCATTTTCTTCTCCATGAGCATAGTAGCAATGTAATACATCAACACTTCCCACCTAATATTGCTTGAAGGAAGTTAAACTTTAGCATAAAATTATAGTAGGTTAAAGACTTATTCTCTAGCAAGATCGTCATAACTGAAAAACAATTTGAGACGCCTTAGGGCTGCCTAGAAGATGTATTCTAGTCTTAAAAGGACTAGATTAATCACAGACCAAGTTATGGGTAAACCAAAAGCTTACCTTCAACTTTTCATGAGCCTCCTTCACAGTCTTTCCGTCCTTTTTCTTTCTCCAATTATGTCCATCCTTTCTAAAATACCTCAATACCTTCCTATCAAAAAGAAAAAGTGAACCACCTGCAATTGTGGATTATATGTCAAGCAGCAAACTTTTTATGGCATGAACAAATAATGAGTTATAAGATGTTTCTTGTAGATCTACAAAGAGATTGGAAGGGGCAAAGAGACTTAGTTATTTTTTTCTTTTTCTGTCCTTCACAATTGGGAAGGATCACCCATAAACCAATAAAACATGTATTGCAGAATTTAAATGTAAGAATAAATTTATCGGTAACATATGCAGAAACCATACTTGGTGGCATGTTTGGAGGTTCTGATGTAATATGAAACATCTGATAATTACGAAGTATTTCACAAATTTCAGCAGGCCGCAACCATCGATGCTGGGCTTCAAATTGTAATTGCTGTATATCTGCATAGTGGAAACCTAGAATTTAGCCACAAATTTGATTGTTGTATTATCACATTCACAGGTAATACCAATGAGCTTTCAGATTTGAACAAAAACAACTAACACATAATAAGGGAGGAGCTGGGAGAAGGAAAATTTTAATCAAAAGCACAAAAAAATACAACTATTCATTAAATTCGTGCTAAACTTATGTGCTACATATGGTAGGGTAAATCATCTCATATCATCATTACTTGACCTCAATGTATCATCATGAAAACTATTATACACTCCTTTCCTTGTCATCGGCACCCCGTTGCATATTAATTATTTAACTTTATAGGTTCATATTTTCCGCTAATCCATATGTTACCAAAGCATTGAGACATAAAATTAATATGCACTATCAGCCATCAGCAGGCCTTAGTTGTAATTTTATTAAATGCAATTCCAATCAATCTTTCCTCCAAACCACTGAGGTTATTGATGAATGTCAGAATCACAAAAAATGGAATTTTGGGCACTTTGGCTTAGACCTTGAGAAATTACGTTCTCAACAAAGTATAAAGTATGCCTCTCAAGGGTTTTGATCCTATGGGAAAATCTATTCTTCCATTATCACTGCTGTCCGCCAAGCTTAAGGGATACATAACCATGATACATTAGCCACGGTTTATTCTCACTTCATGTAACTGGACTTTTTTGATGCCACATATTCCACAGACACAATTAAATCTGCATGCAAATTAGCATCTGCCAGATGTTTTGTTCGTACAAAATTCAACTTTCTTCAGCGCGTGATCTATTTTCTAATTCATTTGAACTAATCCATTAAGTTGTCTAAATGACTTTATAAACTCATCTCCAGCTCCAGAGTATAATATATAAATTGAATCAATAGGATTTGAATAGAAGCCAAAACCATCGTTTTAAGAGTGATTTAAAATCATGATTGCATACGGTTTTCCCAACCTCGAACGGACTACACTAGAGCTTCAAACCCGAATGAACACCGTTTGCAATCCTTCCTCTATCGATTCGTCAAGTAAACACAATTATAGGATCGAGAAGTGAAATTATGGAGAGCTACGCAATGACAAATCCCAAAAGCAAAAATGAGGAATCCAAGAGAAAACTCTGTAACGATTATTAAAATTATTTTAAAAAAAAAAACTGACCTAGTCGAGGACCCAGCCCATAAGAATCACGCTCCGCCATGGCCAAAAGACTGAATCACAGATCAACGCGGAGAAGGAGATAAAATACAATGGATTCGGTTCTTCTTCTTCTTCTTTTCCTCTCTTTTTCCAGTCAGCTTCTCAAATCTCAAGTGACGTACGAAAGTAGAAAATGGGGCTCGAAATCTTCGAAAACAGTGCAAAAATATTTCAAGGGCAAAATTATTTTAATTTACTTTTTAAAAAAACAAAGGTGTTTAAGACCAGTGAGTTCTGGACATTTGTTGTCTATTGGTTCCGTGAATCGTCCCTGGCTCCGGATCTCTTAAACACATTTGAGATACTCCAATAAAAGGGAAATGAGATACTCATTCTTAATTTTAATTTTCAAAACTATTTCCAAAAATATAGTTTTGAACATTTGAATTTTGACATTTCAATGACTCCCTTCATTTCTATCTAGGAAAAAGGCTTTCTACAATATTTTAATTAGATCTTTAATTCTTTAATTTTAAAATATGTATTTTTAATCTTAAAATCTTAACATGTTAGTCTTAAATAATACTTGTTGTGGTTATCGCTATAATTTTAAAAATTAAATTTAATATGTTTTCAACATTTAAAATATTAATATAAATATTTGTCAATGACATTAAGCCAAGGATTTAAAAGACGTTTAATAAAATTAACTTATTAAATATAGACTTTTGGAGTACAATATAAAATTTTTAAGGGTATAATATCTCTATATATAGGGCCATTTTTAAAATTTTAGGAGTATTTAGTAAATTAATACTTTTTAAATATATATATAACCAATAAATAAAAAATTTTGACCCACTTTAAAATAAACTTATGTAATGTACGCATTAATTGAGACGAAATACAAAAATGTAGTCAAAATGTTAAAATATGGTTAATTTAAATTTTTTATTCCATATATATGAATTAGATATTTTTGTTTATAAAAAGAATTAAAGGAGATACATGTACCGTGCACCCAAAAAAATACTAACATGAATGAGTGTAACAAAAAGAGGAAAAACGAAGAAATAATAACTAATTATTTGATACATGAAAAAATTTATATATATATATATATTATTATTACAATTTCCCTGTTAAGTAATTGAGTCAAAGATAAGGAAGCGGTCAAAGGGTAGCCGACCTCCCCAAGTTCCGACAAATACCGAGTATCGCAGAAAAAAATGATAAATAAACAAAAGAGACAAGAGACCCTTAGCTGTTTTATTCTGCATGCGCCAATAGCAGCCAAAATAAATATATAGTTTATGTATTTGTGATTTAATTATGTGAATTAACTTGTTTGAATTTGAATAGCGTTCTTGATTAAAAAAACAAAAATTGAATAGCGTTGTGATTTTAAACGAATCCGGATCTAGATTTCAAAACATTTTGAACATTCCAATTCTAAATTTAAATAATATAGTATGCATTTAAAACCTATTCAGTTAAATTCACTGTATATAGACTAATAGATGCAAGTAATGAATAACAAAAAATATCATTAATTATTAGGTGATCTCAACGAATTATACATTGTATTTATACTCTAATTAAGGTTACCAATAAAATAGAATCAGCTAAAAGTAGAGAGAAATACTTATCTGTTGCAAAGAAGAAGAAAAACACATGTTAAATGGATGATATCTAACATTGATGGTTGAGAAGATTTCTTCCTCTGAATGATCCAAGTAGTCCAGCCATGCGGGGCATTATTGTCAAACTTATGCTTATTGTATATTTGGTTAAATTAGCAAGTTTACTTACCAAGTTTATATTTTTAGATTACAAAATTGTGTTAATTTGGTTATAAACCCGTGCTAATTTAATTATACTTTGTGACTTTATATATAAATCTTATATAAAAAATTATTGTGATAAAGTATGAATGTGGATGGATTTAACTTTAATTATTTAAATTTAAAATATATTTAAAACAAACTATATATTATTATTTTTATAGAGAATTGTATGTAGATCCCAAATAAAAGAAATAATTCATTGACAAGTTTCATGATAGCTCTTAATTTGTTAATGAAAAACTCTTCACTTATCAATAGAGACTTTTTTGATATTATTTCCTTTATTTAGAACCTACATACAATTCTCCATATTTTTTAATACTTTAATTATTTAATTATACACTGTTAATACTTATTTATTGATAAAAAAAACTCTTTCAAGTTTATTCAAATACACAGTATGAGTTAACATCCTTATCACAGATTTATTTAAAATCATAAATTTAACTGATCTTACTAACAAAAACTCACTAGAAGAGACGTTAATATTTTCTAAAGTAGAATGATAGTTGCAAGGAAGAAACGGATTCATACGGATTTAACTTAACCTTTGAGAGATCACAACTTAATTTTTTTTCCTTCTAATAATGCTTAAATTGCTCTATATATAATTCAATACCATACCCTATCCATCACCCATGTGATGCATTTCAACGAAAAGTAGTTGAAAAATAAATTAAAAAAATGAGTTTCTTTTATTTTTTATTTTTTATTTTTGCAATCAAATCAAAGGAATTAATAATATTAATACCAACCAAATTACAAAGTCTCAATAGTAGAAATTACAATAAGCAGCATATAAAAGTAAACACCTAGATCTATCAAATAAACTAGAGAGACAGGTATTTAACAGTTCTACAATATAGTATAAACAAAGAAGCAAAGCTGAAAAAATGAGTTTCTAAAATTCGCCAAACTTATACGAGGCCCCTAATAGGGAAAATTCTTAAAAAAGACGGTGGAAATAGGAAAATCTCAATTTAGGACAATAAGATTCAAAAATCTCAAATCAGTTTTTTTTTTTGCATAATTACAAAAATACTATTGAATTTTTAATCACACGAGTATCTAAATTAATAACATCATAAGCATTTAGGTATTACGTATTTACGCTGTGAGTTGTTTATATTGGTATTGTTAATTGAGATACTATTGATGTGAATTGCGATACTCGTGTTATTAAAAATTTAATGGTATTTTTATAATTAAGCAAAAAAAAAGTATAAAAAAATTGATTTGGGTTTTTGAATCTTATTGTCTTGAATTGGGATTTTCCTATTTGTCTTTTTTAGCCCCCTCCCCCAAAAAAACTACACGACCATTTCCAGATGACTATTACTTCCTTTGACGTAAAGATATTTTC
>JBAGKO010000015.1:19880385-19900568 GCA_037177275.1 Acacia concinna
TTGCTTGTCTGAAATCATAACAACAAAATATCTTTGCCAAGGCAAGTGAAGAATTATATAGATGATATAAAATAAAGTTATTTTCCCCCATAAATTATCAAAATGCAATATTTAGACATTTACTCCATAGAATATAAATGCCATGCAATTTGAAGGTAAATGCGCCAATTTGGATATAAAATACCCCAGAAAACCATATACATATTGTGTCTTATCAGAGGCTAAAGGGCTTAGCCTCTCATGGCTTCAGATCTCCCGCAATCGTGCTTGATCTTCAACTCCATGAGAGAATTGGGGATGAATTGATGGTTTAGGGTTTCTATAGCTATACTCTTGAAATCTCAAAGTGTAGACTCCAGAGTGTGCCTCTCATTAGTGAAGAATCCCCTTTATTTAAGCTAATTAAGAAAACATTTTATCTCAATCGTATCTTTGAAGATTTTTATCTTTTTTTGAAAATATATCTTCAAAGAATTCAATCTCTATATGAAATCGGATCTTCACAGATTATGATCCCACGTCACGACCTTAGAGTGTCCAAGTCGCGACCTCACTTCGAGAAAATTCCTCCAGGCTTGATCTTGCTCCAAAACGCATAGCTTCATTAAACTTCCCAGGTCGTGACCTCAGTGAGCATAACAACATATTTATGTGTTTGGGCCTTCAAGCTCTTGTTCCTTAATTCATGCTCCATCTGGGCTTCATGTTCTCCTCCGCTTGCCTGAAAATATCATAACAAAAAGGCTTTGTTGAGGTAAGTGAAGAATAATAATTAAAAAGATAAAATAATATATTTTTACCCCTAATTCAGCAAAATGCAAAATATGAACATACAATCCATAAAGCTCTAATTACGATGTATAATGTGGATAAATGTATGCAATTTGGCTAGAAAACACCTCTGAAAACCATATAAATATAATGTCATATCAACCCGTTTATGATCTTATTTAATTTTTGGCATAAATTAAACCATTTGAAATAGTACATTAATCCTAAATGATAAAAGATTCTTCCGAGGAGCTAAATAAATGGATTGCAAAATAAAATGATGACGATTGATCATTACAAAACTAAATAAGAGAAATTATGGAACAGATTAATTAAAGTCCTTACTTTTATTGACTAACGAACACATAAATGCAAAATCTATATCAGATCGAGAAGCTATAGCATCATATATATATATATCGCATCAAAACTTCTGTCTTCAACAAACATATACGTACAACACAAAACCCACAATATATTCATCAAAATTTCACCAATAAACAATCAGTTTTTCATAATGACTACACTTAAGGGAAGAAAGTTTTCAGTTTTATATGATTCACCGCAAAACTTAAAAAGTTTTGAAGAACACTGTCGTCCAACAGACCCAAAGTCCGCCATCTATGTACATATCTACTAGCTAGAGCGAGTGCACAATAAGGTAGACCGTGTCACAGTAGACATATATCAAAATGAGAGTGTGAACGATAGGGAAATCAAGGTGGGTATATCGAAAGTGGTCAGTGCGTGGAAGTGAGTTGGATGAGAGCACAATGAAATTTGCTGAGTTTGAAAGCGTATGAAAATAGGGATTGGTGGGGTTGTTTTTAAGGTGTTTTTATTATGGTTGTTTTTTTTAAAAAAACCATCAAAAACAATATATCGCAGTTATTCCATAAAAAACCGCCATATATTTTATTCCTATACATGTCGTTTATTTATACAATCGAGATATATATCACAGGCCAATGGTGTTTCAAATTTTGTGTCTTTATATGTGACAGTTGTTTGAAAATTGTATTTTTTTTATATTTATGACGTTATTTTTAAAAATTGTCATATATATCTAGATAGGGTGTCAATTTAAATCATGTCTTTCTATATTTGGTGGGATTTCAAATGACCGCGATATACACAGTATTGTGTATACATAAATATGTAGTAATGTATTAATCCTAAATAAGTTGTGTCATTCAAAACTTATGATTGCAATGCTTAGGGAATTGGTTATGTTCACTGGGTTAATGATCTAAATGGTCGACTAGGACTGAATTTTTATACTATAAGAAAGAACATTCTTCACCCCCAAAAAAAAAGAAGAAGAAAGAAACAAAATGTATGTTTAGGCAAAAGTGCACCTTTTTTCTTTTAACTTTATACAATATTTTATTTTGATCTCTTAATTTTTTAAAGTGTCTATTTAGTCCTTTAATTTTAATATCATTAACAATGAAATTTTAAATGTCGGCAAAATATTGTCAAATGCTGACAGGTAAATTTACTTTCCAAAACGTAAGTATGTAACAATGATTGTTAAAAAATAACTATGATATTTAGGTTAAAGTCCTAACAAGAAACATCAATTTTTAACATTAAGGGATAAAATTAAAAAACCTTGGGTAATGTAAAGCTTATAATACGGAGTATATTACTTATCATCTAAAATATAAGATATTGTTAACTTTTTAAAAAAAAATTAAGGAAGCTAATTAAATTCCTTAAAGTATTTATATTTTTCTCTAAATTATTTTTTTCTTATGAATTAATATATAATATAATAAACACAATGTATAATATTATTAAGTAATTTATTTAGTTTACTTAATTTCTCTAAAAAAAAAAAGTTACCTGCATTTTATAATTAGGACTTGAGTTACTGCTACCTATAATTCTTAATAGAACTCTTATTTGATTAAATTAAAGAAGTTAGTTAATTTAGCTAATATAATATATATGTTTTAAAATATCCTAGTTATTTTTCTTAATTTTCTCATCATCCTTCCTTCTTAATTATTGTAAAATAAGTATCAATAAGGTAAATTAAAAAAATTGATAAATTTAAAATTATGTCTTATATTTATTATTAAAATAATATGTCATATATTAATGATAGTAGGGAGTACTCCCTCCAGTTTATCATTTAGTGCACTTCAATTAATTCATAGGAAACAAAAATGATAGTTAACTTATTTAATATATAATAAATAGTAACTTTTTTTACCCTTTATTGAAAAATGTATTTATAATTTTAATTAGTAGGTAAATTAAAAATAAGTATTGATTACAAAGACAAAATATTAATTATATTATAGACTAAATAATTATTTTAAAAACGCCTTATATTATACATAGAAGGAAGTATCTCACAACACATTGTCATGGAGAAATGTGCTTGTGTCTCACTGTGCCTCCTACTGGACTTTTTTGGTTCTCCCATAATCTTTTTTTCTCAATTTTTTTAGAATCTTAATCTTTTGTATATAATAATTATTTTTGACAAATATTCAAAATTGCGATCAACACAGGCAAAAATATTAAATCAGAAGAATTTATTTTTTCCATTTAAGAACGAGGTGGGGTACTATGGTCTTTTTCCCCAACGCCGCTGAGTCATCCATCACCCGCCAGAACCAGAAGATGGTGGGCAGATAGAATAGTGTTGTCTAGGCGCAGAAAAACTTCCTGCTACGGCAATGGATTCCACGCATATGGCTCTCTTCAGAGCTCTGAATCGCCATTTCTGCAGAGCTCCTTCGAGTCAATGTATTCCAACGGTTCTTCTCTGTCACAGGCTTAAAGGCCTGTCTCATAACTATGCTGTTCGCAACTCCAGCTCTTTTGCTTCTTCTTCCCTCCCTCTCAGGAGCTTGTGTGCGGTGGTCACCCGACTTCCCTGTCGTTTCCGGTGTGTTTCGAGCTCCGCTGCTCCATTTGCTTCTTCTGGCGCTGGAAATGGCGGGCTTGGAGGGGTGAATGGCGGCGGCGGCGGCGGCGGAGATGGCAGCGCAGGCGGTGATTCTGGTGACGTTAATATCAAAGTAGTTGGTGATAGTGGTAAAGAACTTTCTGCACTTTCGCCTGATGTTATTATCCTCGATGTTGCGGTATGAGCTTCTCTCGCACTCAGTTACGTGTTCTCTGAGGTGGCCTCTGCTTCTTTTTATTTGCATAGCTCTATTTTTTTAAATTTTGTATCCTGCTGTTTCTGATAGGGAATGGTGTGTGGTGGATGCGCTGCTAATGTGAAAAGAATTCTAGAAAGTCGGGTAAGTTGCTTCTGTTTTAATTTGACTGATTACTTTGCATTATTTGAAGAGAACATGTTGGAAGTATTCATACCTTACGGGTGTTAACTTTAATCAGAAAATTGGACTTTGCGATCTTGATGAAGATGCTACACAATGAACAATATAACGGTGACAAAATTTTGCTTACATTATGCTAAAATTATGAGTCCCCCTGGAAATGTCACCAAGAAGGGAGAATGGGTGATGGCACTTGAACTAAGGGGTAGAAAAGGAACAGAAAAACAACCTTGGTCAAGAAGTCTTGCATGTGGTGTACTTAAACATCTAGGGCTCCTCACCATTTAGTAGTTACCTTTAAATGATTTATGATTATTTCCTCCTTAGAATATCTCATACATTCCACATCCACGCTGCCAAATGCAGCCTAAGTAACCCTAAACTTGAGGTGAATTGAGTGGAATTGCAAAACTGGGTTTTAGGGTTATATTTCCTTGATACTGTCTTCTACCGAACAAAGTGAATAGAAAACAAGGATAAAAGAAAGAAAATATATATTGCTCTTAAAATGCTATGTTTTTTTTCAGTTCAAATGCATTTAGTGCTTTTTATCCTTCTAAATTGATGCTCTTTATCTGTTTTGTTAAGGACAGCCTCAAGTGTCATATGCTACAGTAAATCTAACAACAGAGACAGCAATTGTTTGGCCTGTATCTGAAGCAAAAACTGTACCAAATTGGCAGAAGCAATTAGGAGAGGCCCTTGCAGAACATTTGAGTAGCTGTGGTTTCAAGTCTAGCCTTCGGGGTATTGCTTCAGATCACCAACATTTTCAATGTCATTTAGTTTTGTTACATTTTTTAGTCTTATTAAATAAGGGAAGGCAACATTACAAGGATATTTCTTTATATAATACAATGTAAAGCATAAGAAAAGGAATTGCTTTGCTCAGGTCTCAGAGATCTCAAGGCATGTGATAATATTATCAGTTCATTGTGTTTTAATGTGTTAAGGAAAGATGCCAAAATGATGCAATTCAGTAGTTTCCTTGGCTCTTAGGTTCCCTGTTTTCCTCTTGTTTTCCTGTTTAGGAGGATATCTGATACTTGTCTTTGTTGTGTCTTTTCCTCTCTGAAATCATTTTTCTTGCGTAAGAAGATATTTATGTCTTTATGCTTTGGTTTCCATGAGGTTTCCTTTTTGAGTTAATCCTTTAAGATATACTAAGACTCTCCTAGACAACCTCCCCAGTAGAAAATACGGAACCCTCTCCCTCCCTTGAGGGGCTGCATGAATGTTATCGAGTTTTTGTGACCTATTGGCAATTTTCATATGTATAACGAACAAGAGAGCAAACTTTTCGACTACAACAAGATCCTTGTTTTTTTCCAAGTTATTGAACTCCTTTGCATGTGTTATAAACTTTTGTTTGCCTGTGGGTTAATGTACTACGTTGGTCAACATTACAAAATTATTAACATCACCAACAATCAACAAATGGAAACTTCCAACATCCTTACCTCACTAGTGTTGCATCTTTTAGCCTACACTTATTAAATTGTTACCTTCATGATTAAAAATTTTATGCTTGCTAGGTTATTTTTATTTATGGTAGTTTGTATTGAACCTTCTATTCACATTCCTGCTGATTCTCATTAATGTCATTGTTATTTCCGTGGACCCTTAATGTTAGAAGTAATAAAATTTCTGAAGGCACTTTTAGATGGCTCCATGTTTAAGTTAGATTTTCATTACCGCTAGAATTCTTGATCCAGTTACTCAGTGATTGATTACATGCAAGTGTTATATTTTGAGTTCTATGAAATTCTTGACATTGTTGCTTGTAAAGATTTATACTCATGGAAAAAAAAGTTTTAACTTCCAGAATTGTTTATACTGTCTTGAGAATTTCTTTTACTTGGAGGTTTAAGATATGATTGTAATGAATATCAAGAAGCTGTGATTGTCAGCTAGATCTATGTATTACTTGTATAGAAGTTATTGAAAAGTGTTCAGGGAAGCAGTAAATATGTGGAAAACCTTTGTCAGTTTAGTTATTTGTGAATTGTGAACTGCCACTCTGAGTTGGGATTCTAACTTTATTTTTCATGTTTATGGTATACGCACCCTATTCTTGTTCATTTCCTTGTTTTTTGTTCATCCTTCATATAGTTTAATGACTAATTTTTCTTTTTCCTTTTTAATATCAGTGGGAAAGGTTCAGTCATACTCTAAAGACTGACGCTTTTTATTCAGTTGAAAATTCTAAAACTAATGTTAGAGAAATACCAGGAGTTGAAATTTTTACGAGGTTCAAAAAATGGTATAACAACGATTATCTAAATAATATTTCAAAGTTTGGCGGCAGATTTGAATTGCCAAATTTTTGTAATGCATAAATATTGACCTTTTTAAATCCCATAGCTGTTCGCTAAGTTTTCAATACTTCAAATAAGTTTGGATGTTACCACTTACCACATTCTTTAGAGTTCATTTGATTTATGTGAAGCTTCGTGGGTTAGTGGCAGTTCAGAAAGTAGCAACTGATGCAGTTATTTCGCCATTTTAGTGTGAAAGAGGTGTTGTCTGGAGTCAATGGTATGTCCTCAATTCAAGAGGTTCTAAGTTCCACTATGATACTTTTTATCTGACTAAGCGGTTTTCAGATCTTATCTCCACAAGTTTAGATGTACACATTAGTTTTAAAAAATCATTATTGATGATATAATTTCTCCTTCAGTAGGTCAGTCTCTGCGGCTAATGTGGTTGGTGTTTGGGAGTCTTGTATGTGCTTGGGAGGCCCTGCTTTTGAAGAATTTGCTGATATTCAAAACTAGAAATCCTTTAGTTATCAAGAGTTTATGAGCTTTTCATCTAATGTAGGTTACGTGCTTATTGGAAGTGGGATTTCCAATTGGTTACCCACTGGCTGGTTAATGCTGTATACAGTTGGTGTAATGAACATTCAATTCTATAATCTGTCTGTGTTATTTATGCTATTTTCTGCAATTTATGACCCCCAAATGTAAGATTAAAATGTTATAATATGTGCTGTGATATTTTTGCTATTTAATTTGCTTGATTTATTTTCCTTTGTTGAACTACATTATGCATTCTAGTCCGTGTACATTTAAAAGCTTTTGCAAAATGTTACGAGTTACTCATATTGAACCTTCTAATTTAATGGGAAGCTTTTGGGGGAGGGTTCTCCATCCATTTGAGTGTCCATCAAAATCTTCATGCCTGGCTAAGCTAGAACATTGAAGTAAATAACCTGAGCCTTGCCTTGGCTGTTCAAATATATGGTTTTTGACAAAGCACAATGGCGTCGTGCGATCCATGCCGGCCCCACCTAGTGAGATTAAGGCTTTGTTGTTGTTGTTGTTGCCTTGGCTGCTCAAGTGATCTTAGTTTGTTGAAGTTGGATTGATTACTGGAATAACTATATGCGTAATTTATAGTCATATATTTAGTTTTTATGT
The DNA here is from genome assembly GCA_037177275.1 of Acacia concinna. Taxonomy (NCBI): domain Eukaryota; kingdom Viridiplantae; phylum Streptophyta; class Magnoliopsida; order Fabales; family Fabaceae; genus Acacia; species Acacia concinna. Next base: position 19,887,884 of record JBAGKO010000015.1, read on the forward strand.
GATTTTTTTATAATCAAGAGTAGCTATATTTGCATAATGTGACATCATATTTTGTTTCTCTGCCTAATCTAGTTTTGGATGGAAGTGATATTGCTTACAGATGTTGCATTACATATAAATACAACACTCACAATCTTGGGATATTGGTCTATTAATTTTCACAAATATCACAAACAATGGTTTTCAGTTACATATAATTGTTCTGCATTTATTACCTGAGTATATCAATTGAGGAATCAGCCTTTGGTGATGGCTAAGATATCGTTCAGCTTCTAATCACGAGGTCCCATCCTCTTCCTGTATTAAGCAACCGCTTCCGTTTTTAGGCCATGTTCATTTTTTTGGCCACTTTCTGCCCTTTAAAGCAAGAAATAGGGAAAAATAGAGCATGTCCATAGATGTGATGATTGTAAACTTGAACTTAATAAATCACCTTCTTTAATTGTGTGCTGGAAGTTTCTAGCCCCTTGTTCCATTATATGTGGGAAGAATATATTTTCTTTGAGATTGGTGCTGATAATGTGGTTTTAGAACTTCCTAATGCTGTGTTGTGGTATTGACTTTCAGAAAATAGAGAAAGAGAGAAGAACAGAAGTTGAGAGAGACTGATTTACATGAGAGGAGTCTGCCTTATTTATAGATTATAGTCTAGGCAGTTTGACACTAACAGAAATAACAGAATGACGCTAACTAAACCACCGTTAACTAACTCCTAAGTAAACCTTAACATCCTTTTAATCGATTCCCTCATTCATCTTCCTAATCCCTAATTACATATATCCCTAATTACAACCTACTATTTATTCCATAACATGCTGCAAATGAATCTAGTCTATATTTTCTTTGAGAATTTCGTGTTGATAATGTGTTTAAGAACTTTCAACAAGATATTGAAATTGATGGAGATGTTAATCAAATAATTCAAGCTGGATGGTGTAAATGGAGAAAAGCTACTAGAGTTATTTGTGATCGGAAAGTATCTAATAGAGTAAAAGGGAAGTTTTATCGCACTGCTATAAGACTAGCAATGCTATATGGTTGTGAGTGTTGAGCGTTAAAAAGACAATATGAACATAAAATGGAAGTAACTGAGATGAGGATGTTGAGATGGATGTGTGACCATATAAGATTAGATAAGATTTGTAATGATTATATACGTAAACAAGTTGAAGTGAGTGGAAAATCGTTTGAGGTGGTTTGGTCACGTGCAAAGGAGGCCATTGAGTGTTGATCAAGCAGTATGAAGCCTGGTAAAAAGAGGTTGTGGGAGGCCAAAACGAATATTTAACAAGATTATTGAGAGGGACCTTTTGGTTTATAATCTATCCAAGAATATCGTTTTCGATAGAGCACAATAGCATCATACAATTTATGTGGCTGACCCTACCTAGTGGGTTTAAGGTTTTGTTGTTGTTGTTGTTGTATGTTTTGATGCTTGTCATCTTAACTATATCTCTTAATTTTAAGTCAACATTTTTAGAGTGATCAAATTCTTAAACAAATTTGAAGGTTTACATTTTCATGGAACTGAAATCATGCCAGGTTGCTCAATTGATGTGCTTGATTGCTTGACAATTCTGCTTTCTTGAAGTGCAGATTCAGCAAGAGACAGTTTCCTCCAAGTTTTTGAAAGGAAGATGGAGGAAAAGCACAGACAGTTGAAAGAAAGTGGTAAACATCTGACAAGCATTTTTAGCTTATATAAAATGATGGAAGATGTTGCTGATAATATTTCTTTGAATATCTCTTATGATCCTTCAATTGTAATCATGAGCTTAGTGATGCAATTCCTTTCTTTCTCTCTCTTCATGGTGTTTTAAGGGCGAGAATTAGCTGTTTCCTGGGCTCTATGTGCTGTCTGCCTTGTTGGCCATCTTTCTCATTTCCTTGGGGCGAAGGCACCTTGGATCCACGCATTTCATTCCACTGGGTTTCACATGTCCCTGTCTTTGTTTACATTGGTTGGTCCAGGGCGTCAACTTATTCTGGATGGCATAAGAAGCCTTCTTAAACATGCACCAAACATGAACACATTAGTTGGTCTTGGGGCTTTGTCATCATTTGCTGTCAGCCTATTTGCTGCCTTGCTGCCCAACTTGGTAAAATGGCTCGTGATAAAGTTTCTTATTAGCTAGCTGTAACGTTGAATTCAGTTGCTTGCCAAATAACATTTGATAACAAATTCCTTTCTAAAATAAATGGGTAAATCAAGGTTGCACCTCTCAATGATCTGGCTGAAAATCACTTTGTTATGACTTGAATATGTCTAATCAGTCACTGTTGACGTAGCTATAGTTCTTGTGGTTACCTGCTTAATTCACTGATTAGAATATCTAAATCATGCTTGCCTTAAATTATTTTGGGTCTATCAGTCATTTTACAAAGCATGATTACTAGAAATCTTATCTGTCCCTTATAAGATTTACGTAGAAAATATTAGTTTTTGTCTTGTGACTGGATTTATTGAATTTTGTCAATCATGTCTTTATTTTCTAATTAGTTGTTTTATTTACATTATTCTCATAATGAAAGAGAACCAAAAATGAATTGGTAGATTTTCATAGAGCTTCTTCACATTCTAAAAACAAATTATGACAGTTGAGGAAAACTTTGTGAGATCCTTATTGTCTGCTTTGTGCATGACATGTCAAACAGAAACAAGAAAGCATATTTGTTCCTTGAAAAAAAATGCAATTTGTCGTGCAGTAAAAGTTGACAATATGGATGTGGTAAACCAAATTTTTTTATGCAGGGTTGGAAGGCTTTCTTTGAGGAACCAATTATGCTAATTGCATTTGTCTTGTTAGGAAGGAATCTGGAACAGAGAGCTAAAATTAAAGCAACCAGTGATATGACTGGGCTTCTTGGTATATTGCCATCAAAAGCTCGCCTTCTGGTTAGCAATGACACTAAGGAGTTTGACTCCAGTGTTGAAGTTCCTTCTGACAGTCTTTCTGTTGGAGACCGAATTCTTGTGCTTCCTGGAGTAAGTAATACAGAATCTTCAAATTGTGAGGATAAAACTCTGCACCTCCTTCACCCTTTTGTAATAGGAGCTTCAATTGTTTATTTTTCCTTTGTGGCTGACTATTAGTAGTCTATTATGACACATTAAAATTGTCTAGTAAATATAAAGCCATACAGTGGCGTGCTTCATGTCTCCAAACAATGGAAAATGGAAAGGCAGGACAAAATGTGAGGAGATGTGCAGAAATAATTTATCTTTTTAAATTGCATCCTTATCTGTCTCATTCTGTTTTGCTTTCAAAAGCTCCTACCATCTGTAGAAGTATTATTTTTATATCTACAAAATCCTGTGGATGGCAGCAAGGCTAATATAAATTAGAACTAAAAAACTTATGATGCTGTTTGTGCATCATGCTGGCTAGATCACTTTATGCTTGAATTGCAATGAATGGCATTCATAAAGTATTTGTTAGGCTCCTTTGGGATAGTTTTTAATCCATATGCTCTTACTCTTTAGGATCGTATTCCAGCAGATGGAATTGTCAGAACTGGTAGAAGCACTGTAGATGAGTCAAGTTTTACTGGAGAGCCTCTGCCAGCAACAAAATTACCTGGGGTATTCGTTGTTTCTCAACATATTATTTATTTGAATAAAAAAGTGATTTATCTTTTGATTTGTAGGTCTTACTGGTTCCTATATTTGTGCATGTGTACTAGTTATGGGAACTCTCTTAAGATATTGTGGGGTCATTTAACCATCCTGTTCCCATTCCTGCAGCTGTAACAGCTCTACAATAAATTTAATTGTGACTGTTGGATTTTGTATTGCAGAATCAGGTTTCTGCTGGGAGTATAAATCTAAATGGCACTCTTACAATTGAAGTGCAGAGACCAGGCAGTGAGACTGCCATGGGAGACATTGTTCGTCTGGTTGAAGAAGCACAGAGTAAGGAAGCTCCAGTTCAACGTTTGGCAGACAAGGTTTTCATATGGACTCTTTTACCTACTTTGTGGCGATCATATTATGTTTGCAATATGGAATCTGGCTTTTCACTTAATTTTTGCAACACTATATTTTGCATCTAGGTGGCTGGACACTTCACTTATGGAGTAATGGCTGCTTCTGCAGCAACATTTACATTCTGGAGTCTGTTTGGCCCTCGCATTCTGCCTGCTGCTCTTTATCAAGGAAGTGCAGTTTCTCTGGCATTGCAACTCGCTTGCAGTGTTCTGGTATGATTTTCAGATGTTGTATATGACCCCTATATTCCAGTGCTCTCCTTTGAGGCAAAAGGAAGCTAGTACACCATTGTCTTCTTTCACAATGTAAACAACTTAAAAAACGAAAAAAACCCATTCTTGCCGCTGATATTATGCTTGCATCTATTAGATTGAGTGCCTTTTGACATGGTATTGGACTGACTTTAACCTTTTATTCCCCAAATTTCCAACATTAATTTGATTTAGCACTATGGTAATAGGCTTTTGCTTTGTACTTGATCTAAGATCAAAATGCTTTTCTGTGGGAGAGCATATAAGTGTGCTAGTAACATCAAATTCATTGATTAGCCCTCCTGTAAGATTGGGCGGTTCTTCAACATTACGTTATTCAAGTATATTATTTAATTGAAGATCCAAAGCTCTTAATTCATGATTCCATTTTAGGCTACACAAAATGGAAATACCACTTATTTGTTTTTGATTGAAAGGTTTCATATATTGTTGGAGAGAATTCAAAGATAACGAATTTATAATTGCAATAGAGTGACGAGTAAAACCCTATTGCTAGTGGATCAAATGCTATGCCACATGTGGACAGCTTTACTAGATTAGCTCTGTTTCTGATTTAATTGGGTTGTTGCTTTACTCATCTACTATGTTTATTTGTTTATTACTTCCTTGTATCATCCAATCTTGAGTATGTGGATTGAAGCCTTATTGTTTGAGCTTCTTTATCTCTATTTATTGGGTAAATTCCTGATCTATTAATGAATAAGAAGTAGCACCGGAGCTATTTCACTTTCTCTGTTTTTGAGTCCACAAATAAAGAATGAAAATCCCTTCTAGTCTTGGGTACAAACTACAAAGGGACCTACTTCTATATCTTTTGTTATGGGGTCAAATTCTTTATCCAGATAACTGATTCATTATGTTACTAAATTGCTATGTTATCTCTTTATTTGAATACACATACCATGCTGCCTCTTTTTAGTTTTTTTCCCATTTAAAAAGAGGAGGTAACATAGAAAATAAGCTTACTCTAGGAGTCCATTGTTGTTAATGACATTTAACTAGTGATTATTGGTTGCAAATGACATTGGACGTATCAATGTTATCAGTCATTAATGTCTTCGTTTGTTTCCTTAATTTGAGGCTTTACTTCCTTATTTGTTCCCTTGTTTTGTTGGTTGGGTAAACCTTTTATTTCTTCCTTATGAGAATGTAATCAGACTGTAATTAGTTCTTTAATTATATTTTCTATCGCTTTTCCTTCTTGGAGGGTGCGAACCTGTTCTCAGTTCTATATTTTTCCCCTGCTTAAAGTAGAATATAGGAATTTATTATTGGAAATTACTTACAGTAATTTGACACAGGTTGTTGCTTGTCCATGTGCACTTGGGTTGGCCACACCTACAGCTGTGCTGGTAAAATATTCGAAGAGACTGCATCTCTCATCCCCATAATTATTGTGTGTAAAGTAAGCCTTAAAGTATCAATTTGCTGTGTGTTTAACAGGTTGGAACTTCTTTAGGAGCTACAAGAGGATTGCTTTTACGGGGTGGAAACATTCTGGAGAAGTTTTCAATGGTAGATGCTATTGTATTTGACAAAACAGGGACCTTGACGATTGGGAGACCTGTTGTGACCAAGATTGTCAACACAAGTGGACAAAACAAAAACTCAAGGTTGGGATGGTTTTCAAACCCTGAGTTTCCGCATTAACATTGACTGAGCCCTCAATTTTATACTAGGGTTAAAGTGCAATTTATTCCTTAACGTTTTCATGTAGGAGCAATTTTTGTTTTGATGTTTTTTTGGCCCAATTTCAGTCCCAACATTATTTATTTGGGGCAATTCATATTCTTACTAATAGATTTGTTAAGTTGACTGTTAAGTGAGGTGTGTTGACTAATGATAAGGCCATGTGGCTGATGAGATAAATTAAATAATATGATGTGGCATGTCATTTGATTGAAATTAGAGCACTTGCTTTCGACAATTGACAAAATGGGTTTCATTTGTCCAAAAATTGACAGAGTGGGTTTCATTTTCCAAAAATATATAACGTAATTTCAGTCAAATGGTATGCCACGTCATATTATTGAATCTACCTCATTAGCCACATGGCTTTATCATTGGTCAACATACCTAACTTAACAGCCAACTTAACAGATCTGATAGTGAGAACATGAATTACCCCATATAAATAACATTGGGATTGAAATTGGGATAAAAAAAACATTAAGACTAAAATTGCTCCTCCTTCATAAAGTTGGGGAGTAAATTATACTTTAACCCTTTATGTTACCCTGAACCCTACCATGAAGGCATTCGATGTATTGCATAAGTAGCGTTCATGCGTGGTAAATTTTTATCTGATTTACTCTTCTTTAATATAGGCTTCAAGGATCATTTTCAACTGTTATGACTTAGCCTTCCCAAATATTACAGGCTCACATAGCTTAAGTGAGTCCAAAACCCTAGAAAAATTATATATGTTAGGTTGTTTTATCTCTAATCACTATTGTAAAAAAACTAAAATTGTTTTTTTTATTCTATAATTCTCGTTTCTTGTGTATGTGATGGGCCTGCAACGGCCCAACTGATAAAACATACCAGAGAGGAAAAAAACAAGGGAAGGGAATGATCTGGCAATGAGAGATAGGGTTGTCACTAATTTTGACAATATAGAGGGGGAGGGGAGTGTGGGGAAGTTAAGAAATTAATTGTGGAGCGGCCTAATCTCTCAAATGCTCAAGTACGGTGGCATATTTTCTTTTTTGCTATTTTCAATCATTTCTGTGATTGTGTACCTGTAATTTCAATGAGCTTAACCCTTGCATCAGAGTAATGTTGAGTATATACATAGCTCAACAATCTCATTTTATTCCATAAATAATGCATATTGCAGCTAAGTTCCATCAGTATATTCACACATAAATATGCATATGGTATTAAGAACATTTCAAATTGAATTGTTCTCAATGTTTGTACTCTTGCAATGATTTTTTGAAAAAACTTGTTATTCTGAAACCTGAAAATTTATGTTCAAGTGTCATCAGTTTTCTTAAATTATATGATTTTTCGGTAGAATAACTATGCAATTAAAGGTAATGGTGTATTACATGGTTAATGCAGGCAAACTGCAGACAATGATTGGTCAGACATCGAAATTCTGCGATTAGCTGCTGGAGTAGAATCAAATACAGTACATCCAGTTGGTAAAGCAATTGTAGAAGCTGCTCAGACGGTTAATTGTCACAATGCAAAGGTACTCACTCATCTTACTGTTTGATCCTTTTCATGGTTCACTGCAATTATGTTTTTCTTGGAAGAGGGGAAGGGGTATCATGGGTCTGCAATTCTTAATCAAGTTAGTGCGTGTTGAGTTATTTGTTGATCAATCCTAGAATTATCCAGCTAATCCTGGATGAATCTTCATGGCTTTTTGTTAGAGACCATTATAAAGTTATGCATGGGCATTACTTCATTGGTATATTTTGTAGAGTAGAATACTCTTCCGGTTTGCACTATAAATTATGTCCCACATTTAGGACAAGAGATAGTATATTGTTAGTTAGGTGTCATTTTATATTCTGATTCCTCTGCTTGTCTTTTTAAATTGATCAAAACACAACTGTTAGCTTATACGCTAATCTCACAGGTAGTAGATGGAACATTTTTGGAAGAACCTGGATCTGGTGCAGTAGCAATTATTAATAACTATAAGGTTTCAGTTGGGACTTTGGAATGGCTCACCAGGTATTCAAGTTAGGATGTTCCTCTGATTTACTCATCACCTCTTAAACATTAATTTATTGGAAAGGGAATACTTCTTTCCATTGGTTGCAGTAAAGCGAGAAAGTTTATTTGCAATTAGATTCATTCAATGGTTCGTAGGAGCCTTAAATTGTATTCAATGGAAGTACAAAACAAAACGAAAGTATTTTTTTTCTCTGTTTAAAATTGTTGAAATTTTAACCACCAATAGATAATATCCTTTTCACAGACAGGGAGTTAACAAAAATATTCATCAAGGAGTTGAGGACTATAGAAATCAGTCCGTTGTTTATGTGGGAGTAAATGATACTGTAGCTGGCCTTATATATTTTGAAGACCAGATAAGGGAAGATGCAAGACATGTTGTTGAAGCTTTGTCTAAACAAGGAATTGGTGTTTATATGCTCTCGGGAGACAAAAGGAGTACAGCAGAGTATGTTGCTTCTGTTGTTGGAATCCCTAGAGAGAAGGTCAAAAATTCTAGACAAACCTCTACATACTCCTTCTATAAATATGTGCATTTGTAACGTTGATATTTGGGTGACATGCTCAATATTGATATTTGGGGGCTGTTTGGTATGAGGGAATTGGAGGGGAGGGGAGGCTAAATTTTTATAATCTGGATTTTAAAAAAATTAGAGATGTGAGATTAAGAATTTTTAATTAATTTTTCTTGCACCTTTATTTTACATCTTATCTTTATTAAAATTTTATAACCCCACTTCTCCAATTTTTTTAAATCCAACTCATGGAAATTTTCCCTCCCCTCCATTTCCCTCCTGCCAAATAGACCCAAGTGCCACATCATCTAATAGCAAAACCAATTTACTTGGTCATCTGGTCAGATATTAACTAGTTAAAAGAAAAATGAATGGTTTACCAAGTTATTGGTCAATTTTAAGGTCAATGCAGTTATGAATTAGTACGAATCCTAACTAGCTCCTGGTTAAACAAGCCTGTCTGGTTTTAAGACTTGGATTCTACATCTTGAAAGCATGAGCCTCTCACTGGCATTGAATCTTCAATTACTTAATTAGGCGGAAATTTTTAGTTATTTATCTATCTATTTATTAATTATAGATAAATTGAGTCCTAATTCGATCCCTGTTACTTGAATGTCAACATGCTTGTGCCTTTACGATTCACAAAGCACAAGGAAAAAGTTTTTGCTTGATTAGATTCCCCTGGGCAAAACTTTGGGAGGAAAGTCCAACATGCGTTAAGCTATTTTCCCACTGTTTTTGGGGAGGGGGTTTGCTTTCAAGACATCTCAGGGAGGGGATTCAACATGAAGATAATTTAATCATAAAAAGAAACAAATGTTAAGCAGTTATGTGATTCCTATGAATAAATGACTCCAACATACCTCCTTGCACAAAAAGTTTTCTGGCTTGAAGGTGTGGACAAAACACAAACCAAACGTACAATGTGCTGAAATTTAACTTCTAAGTAACAGATAGCAATAAGGATCAAATTATTGACCAATTGGACATAAAAGATTTGATTCAGTTTTAACTCAGAAGTTTAAACTATCTAGTGTAGGCTGATAAATAATTTATTATAATTGTTAACACTTTCAAGTGAATTCTGGCAAGCATGAAAACTTGAGCCAACTTATTTACTTTTGTTCCTTTTCATTTTAGCTATGATGTGCAATCTAGCTGCCCAAAAAGCTCTTAACTAGTTAACCTGTTATTTTTATTTACACAGAAACATTGAGTTGATAGTTTAGGTTAGTTGTCTTAGACTCTTAAGTTCAGCTCCTGTTGTACCACAAATGATAAATATTTTTCCCATTGTTATTTGTCCAGAATTTGTTTAATTGAATGACTGACTGGGTGTCTCGTATTTTGGTCAATTGTAGGTCCTATCTGGAGTGAAGCCAGATGGCAAAAAGAAGTTTATAAGTGAACTCCAGAAAGATCAGAAAGTTGTTGCTATGGTTGGTGATGGGATCAATGATGCAGCAGCCTTGGCTTCGTCACATATTGGTATTGCTTTAGGCGGGGGTGTTGGAGCTGCGAGTGAGGTGTCTTCCATTGTACTGATGGGCAACAGGCTCTCCCAGGTTACTTGAATTTACCTCGCATTCTGTTTGATCAGAAGTTTCATCAATCTCTTGGAAATCAAATTAATTTTTATTTATTATTTCAATGTTATTCATATTATCTTTGTTTGATTTTTACCTGTTCATCATACAATTACTATTTGGCAAAATATAACAGGAAATTTTTTTGTGTGGTTGATATCTCAATGTAATCGCATCCAGATTATTCGCATGGTTTGATCTTAAATGTATTTTCTTCAAGGTATTTTGTATGTTCATTTCTTTTTTTCTTGGTTTTATTCTGCAGAATTTCTAGGACTTCAGTAGGAGACTTGTCGACAATCTCTTATATTTATACCTCCTTGCTTACCAAATATAGTAAATTTCAGATCATTCAATCTAATTATGCTGCTTGCTCATGTGCTAAAAGAAAGATGTTTATCACATGGCCTCTGATTTCACATTTCTTTTTTCTCAAGAAACAAAACAACCCATAAGACGCACAGTGTGTGTTTTTTCCTTCCGAAATATTGCTTCCAACAATGGATATGTCATATGTATGTTAGGTTCCTAAATGATTTATATCTATGCAGCTGCTTGATGCGTTGGATCTTAGCAGGCTTACTATGAAGACTGTAAAACAAAATCTTGGGTGGGCTTTCCTATACAACATTGTAAGTGCTGCAATTGAAATTTGATCATAGCGCATGATACATATAAATTTTCCTTGCCCTCTAGTGTATGACACCTTTCTCGCTCAAGTTCTTTTCCTTTTTAAGAATATAAAGAAAGAAACCGTACTATTGGCACAACTATTTTTTTAATACAAATTGAATTTCAGATTTTCTTATCAAGATATTTGATTTTTGATTGAACTCAATGGCATTGTGTGATCATGGAGTTGATCCCACCTAACGGGACAAGGTGTTGTTGAATTTCATATTTGCTCTTTTCACATAGAACAACTTGTTTAAATTTAGAAAAGATTTCTTGATGCAAGTTGGCACTATTGATTGTAAGGACCTAGGTAAGGCTTAACCCCAGATCCCCAGGGGGTAAGTAGTAAGTTAACTGCTAGGAATGAAGTATCATCAGTCTTATCTTAACATGGTTTTTATTCCTTCGTGAGCTAGGAGAGTTAGGTCACTTGCGAATGGCAATATCTTATTTCTGTCATACCAATGCGAATGGCTAAGTTTGTCATCAAAATTACCAAAAAGAAGTTTGAGGTTTAAATGTCTATCATATCTTTTCATTCTGGCCTGTTGAATTCAAACAAAACTACCACTTTATTTACTCTGTCATCATCAACTATTTTGGGGTAATTGATATTTTTTTATGCAGGTTGGAATTCCAATTGCAGCTGGATTGCTACTTCCAGTAAGTGGGACCACGTTAACCCCATCAATTGCAGGGGCTCTTATGGGCTTGAGTTCCATTGGGGTAATGACAAACTCATTGCTTCTAAGATACAGATTTTCCACAAAGCAAAAACAAATCCAAGGGGCATCCCCAATAATCGAAACCCATGGAGATAGTGAGCTTTCCCAAAAAGAGGAAATAAAATATGGACATTAAAGTGATATAGATAGTGCAGGATGGAGACAAACAATAACAGAGAACAGAACGCAGTTTTATGGACATTCTTGTGGCTTTGCTGTGATTTATTCTGTCTCTGCTTTCCGAAGAATGAAGAAACTCAAGAACTAACAAACCTGATACTTGTTCCGATCCAATAATTTAAAGAAATGGAAGCAGTCAGCAGATATCACTAATGAGATTTGAACTAGAGCATGCTTACGTATGGGGTCCAAAGTTCAAGTTGGTATATGTTGATGGGTCTGGTACTGAAGGATCCCAAAGCCGGAATTTTGAATTTCTATATAGCAATGAGCTAAAAAGAATATTTGTCAAAAGATGAGATATTCATTCTTATAACATTCATAATTAGTTTCTAGCTTAACTTAAGGGAGTACTATTTTTTACACCATCTATGAGCAAGGTGTATTATTGATTCCTAGTTCTGTGCCCAATTCCTTTATATGGGATCCGGATCCTCTCCTTGGCCTTTCCCATCTTTGTCTTCTATTGCCCATAACTTAGCCATTTTAAGTAGTTTTGAGTGTAAAATGTGATGGTGGTTTATTTTTTATTTTGTGAAAAATAATATTCAGTGTCTTCAAATATTTTTTCAGTAGTACCCAGTATTAAAAAATAATTTTTGGTGTAGTTTGTGACAAAAATATTTTTCAGTAGCACCCAGTATCTAGCAAGCTGTACCATGAAATATTTTTTTCACTAACACAATATTTATAAATGAAAAAGTTAATTTAAGAAACCCAATGTTATTGAAAAAATACTTCTAGATGCAGATTCTTAGTTAATGAGAGTTACAGAAAAAATATTTTATGCCACATAGCATATAAAAAATTATTTTAAGATATTAGGTACTACTAAAAAATACTTGAAGACCCTAGGGTGTGTTTGGTTTGAAGGGAGGGGAGGGAGGGCATATAACATTGTTTAGTTTGTTAGAGGGGAATAGAGTTTTTGCTTTTACTTGGTTCAAGAGAGGAGGGGAGGGGTGGTAATTATAGATTTACTATTTTACCCTTGCATCTAATTTCATATTTTTATACTTATATGTTAAATTAGTTTACATTTAGCTTC
>JBAGKO010000015.1:19900668-19912681 GCA_037177275.1 Acacia concinna
CCACCATGGAGATACTTTAAGGGAAAATTCCACTTTAATACCTTTTAAAGTTTTAAAACTCAAAAAGTCATGTTAACATTTCAAAAAGACATTAAGGTGATATGGACTAAATTGAGTTTTGGAATAGTTGACACATTTACCAAAATAACACTGAGTTATTTAAAATGAAAAAAGAAAAAGAAAAAAAAATGCCCTCTCGCCAGAGCACCACTACTGGTCGTTAGAGGGCCACTCTCAAATGGCTAGTCGGAGCCCTTCAACAACCAGTGGTGGTGCTCCAGCTAAAGTTAAGGGAGGGTTTTTTTTTAAGGTTTTTTTTTAATTGACAAAAAGTTGCCATCAAGTGGAGGGGGTGAGAATCAAACCCACCCCAGTTATGAGGACCAGAGCTTCCTCAATATATATATATATATATATATGCACATAAGTAAATATATGAAGAGTAAAAAGAACTCAAGGTGCTTCGGTGATGAGGCATTTTTTTTTCATTTTAAATAACTCAGGGATATTTTAGTAAATTGTTAACATTTCTAAAATCCAATTTGGTCTATGTCACCTTATTGTCTTTTTAAAATGTTGACATTTTTTTTAATTTTAAAAATTTAAAATGTATTAAAGTGAAATTTTCCTATATTTTAATGACTAGGCAACAATAGATAAAAGCAGTTTATCTCAAGCAGCTATTTTCACTCCCTGCCTATCCACTTGTATTGGGGATAGCTTTTTTTAATCCTTACTTATTCTCATTGGAAAATGGAAGTAGAGAAAGATGCCAGGGAATTAGTTAAAATAAACTTATAAAGACCAAAGAGGTAGAGTTTTATGACAGTATTCTGATTTGGTCTTTGTTGGATGAAGAAAGTCGTGTTTATTGCTTAATGGTCTTTATTGGTCTCTGTTCATGAAACTCTTTTTCAATTTATCGCCGATTAGATATGTAATATTATTTGATTAAAAAACTTTATAGTTGTAAGACTTCTAATTTAGATGCATTGTTATTCATTAACTATATTCACTTATATATTTTAGCATTGCCAAATTTTCCATATGTTTATTATTTAATAAGATTTACATCATTTTCCATCTAAATTTGCTTTTTAAACTAATCATCTAAATACATTTCAATTTCAGAAAACTTATTTATGCTACCATCAATCTAAATATATATTATATTATATCATTGGACTTTTACTCAATTTTAAATTTACAAAAGTCATATGACAAAAAAATCACTTTTGTCACTGCAATTCTAAATTTCTTTTTAAATAAAAGTCACTCTAGTGACAGAAGCTAATCTTGACCACTACTTCCCCCAAACACATGGTGCCATGCCTATTGCCTACCACACTTTTTTATTTATAAAAGCTTCCTCAAACAGACCCCTTATGAGTCTACTTTTTTTTGCCAGATATAAGTCGAACTTTTTCATTACTAGTTCAATTGCACCATTTTGCAAACCATACTTAATGTAATGTTTACAAGTCAAACTTTCATATTCACAAATCAAATTTAAAAATATTATACCCCTTAGGTCCTATTAGTATGAGGAGGGATTCTCTCCTTGACAAGGATCCCTCCCTTGCACTCAATACCTATTTAAAAAAAAAAAAGGAAAGGGGGTGGTACCCTTCAACTTACACCAGCCGATCCCTCCTCTATTAGTATTGAATGAAATTTGAGGAATCTAATTATACTTAGGTTGGCAAATGTGCACATCCGGTCCTACTTTTATATAAAATTTCAGTTTGGTCCATTAATATTAACCTAACTGTATTTAAATTGCTTAGGACTAATGGCATTGTACAAAACTCTGACTAGTACTGATGTCATACATACACAGTTAAGATTTGAGACATTCACATCTCCAAAGATCAGCCCAAGAGGAAAAGTTTGACATCTCCTATAAAGAAATGAGTTGAAATTCCATAACTAAAATGTCGATCTTATTAATAAATAATTTACAAATATCTCTGTAAATGTTCTTTCAAGTTGTAAGGATTGACCCTTAGTAAGCCTTTAAAACCCAACCCATCCAAATTTTTATTTCAAATGCTTAAAAAATGGACACATTCACTGTGTCTACTGAACAACCAATGATTTTGTGCTTTGATTCTTTTATCCCCACCTATTCCAATCCCACATTTTTAGGCAAGCATTAAACCAATTTGACATTTGGCTGTTAGGGAATTCAATTGGCCGAAAAACATCAAGCAATCAATTCAAACTTCTCATTCCAAAATGAATTTTCCAAGCCACACTCTGCCACTAGATTGAACTTCCAGAGAAACTGGCATTTGCTTTATTTGGTTCCAGAATTGTGTCAAACCATGTAAGTCATGCCAACCTGTACCAGACGTGTGTGGGGCACAGATAAATTTGCAGTCTCCCTCCTGCAATTATTTCTCAAAAAGGCATAAAAATAGTTTATAACTAGCTTTTTGATAAACCAAGAATCCTTCCTTGCCCTTATATCCCCATGACCAAGAAGATAAACAACTCCAGATTTGTTAGCCATACGCATAAGGGATAGCTCCCTTTCAAGACTCTGCTCTGCATCAGAAGCTGGAAGATTAGAAGATGCTGCACTCACCTCTGATGTGCTGGCTATGGAAATGGGGTTGCTCGTATTATTGTGGTTAGCCAGGAGAGGAACACTAAGAGAGTAAACAGTCCCACTGGGAGCAATGAGAACCCTAGAACACTCGTCCTCTGAATCGCTGTCGTCCCTGTCACTTTCCAACAATCGCTCCTGAGCTTCCTGACGTATATACTTCTCTAGGCTCTCAATCAGAGTCTGCTCAAAAACCTGTTGATTTTCTTTCAGCACATCTTTGTAACCATACCTGTAGACAAGTAAAAGTTCAAGGGAAAGAGCCGAATGTCTTATTCCTTGAAGTAATATTAACAGTAGTACTTCCTTCAAACGAAAAATGTCCAAACTTTCCTAAGGCTAAACCATTTGTCCTGTGCCTCTAGGTTAGACATTTACACTGATATAATACAAAATTCAGCGTGTTACCTGGCAATACAACGAAAGATATGGTAGCTTCTTGAACAAACTCGCCGAAAAAGGAACCTTTCACTTTGGGGCACTGCTGGAACTGGAATATTCTTGATACATACAAATATAATCAAGGAATGTATTGCTGGAAGTGTGGTCAGAAAATGGCCGAAAATTGCTGGAATTCCTTTGGCCAATTCATTATAAATCAAACCGATGCCAGGTGCTCGTACTGTTCCCAGATTGCAACCTAATTGCCTCATCAAATCCATTGATAACTTTTGCTTGACTTCAGTTTCATATGTGAGCTTGCTACCGTAAGTCCATACATACATGATAAGAAACATTGCTATGGCAAAAACCAAAATTATCCAACTTCCATCTGGCATGCTCAACAAAACTGATGAAAAGAAAGTCAACTCCAACCCCAATAAGACAGTCACAAAAATGAGCACTTTGATTATGTGCGTCTGCCATATAAGAAGCATAATGAGGGTGACTAAAACAGAGGTCATCATCATCACTCCGAGCTCTGCAATGCCTGAAAATTGGAAAAAGAATGGCTGAATATAAAAAGCAAGCCCAGTCCCAAAAAGAATGAAATAAAAGAGAAGTAAAAACATTTTTCTTCCTTTCTTTTTTCCCCTTTATTGGAGGGTAGTAAGCAGAGAAGGATAAAAAATAAAGGGGTACACAGCTCCAGTTGTGTTCTTAGTTCTCAACCACAACAGAGGGCATGCTGAAGAAATTGCTGGAAACAATTTCAATCTGCTCGCACAAATTATTCTAATTCTTACAATTCTATGATGATGACTACGAGCGTTGGACCCCAAATTTGCATTAACATTATTAACAATGACCAATGATTTATAAGTAAAAAACAAAGTTTCAAAGCAATTACCATATGCATTTCCAATCTCTTCGATGTTGGATATAGAGCAGACAAGCGCCAGGGAAACAGCCAAAAGGAACCAGTTAATAACAGGGATATAGATCTGACCCATAAATTTCCGAGAGGTGTGAATTATTTTAAGGCGAGGGAAACACCCGAGTGCAATAGATTGTTTTATGCATGAAAAGGTGGCAGTTGTCATAGTTCGACTTGCAATCATTGCAGCAATGTTAGCAATGAGGAACATTGGCCAGAACACGCCACCTGAAGACAGATAATTGTAAAACAGAAGTCTCCTGTAAATCACCGAGACAGGCATCTGCAAAAGAAGGAAGGAATACGAATAATTACCAATACTTACTTGGAATAGAAGAGAAAAAAACTTCACCAGCATCAGCATGATTTTCCATCAGGTATGCAGCTTGACCCAAATAACCCAATAGTAGGCTTGGCAGAACAAGAAAGAAAAATGTAAGCTGCAAACAACCAACATCAATTCCATTAGACAAATAATTAGCAAAACAGGAAGATATAAGAAAGAACCCTGAGATTCTAATAAATATTACAAAATGCTAGCTTTTCCTACTCCATTACCTGAACTGATTGTACAGAGAAGTAGCAAAGATCTGCAAACATGGCCTCAGAACCTACAACATTAACCAGTAAGAATGCTGAGCAATAGTTGAAAAATTCATGTAATTGCCACCATCGTTGTTCAGTTGCAAATTCACCACGCTATAATATCAAGAATTGACAAAACTATATGTCTGTCTTTTTCCACCAAGACCCTCAATATGGACGCCCATATCCATAATTTGAAGTATACAAGTAACAAAAAGTCCAGAAACTTATATTTAGTTCAGAAAATTAATATGAACACTCGACTCTTCTAGGGTTTATACATGTAGTTGTAGATCCTGTTTTCAATTTCTTAGTTGACTAATCAAGAGAAACCTCTTTCTTGACAAAACTATTTAAGGCACTCAGTGATGGAATACAAGGATGATATACATTTTGAAGAAACCTCCCATCTAAGGAAATCTATCCTACTTTTATTTTTTATTACTGGCTGTATTTACTTTATTTAGCAAGTGGATTGTTTAATCATTGAAACCTTAGGAGTGGCTTCTATAAGTAGCCACCATGCAACACGTGTAAAGTAGATGTTGATGATAATGAAATGACATTAGATATGGTTTACTATTCTCTACCCCACCTCATTTTCTGTCTCTTCTCCCTTCCTATCCCCCCTCAAGTTCTTCATTTTACATTTTTACCCCTCCTTGTGGTCTCATCCACCCTTCATTTCTAAGTATAATCTCCCTCCTACGTTCTGCATCTCCTCTTCCCATCATCACTGCCTTGTTGCACCCTTTTCTTTCTCTCTGTTTTCTGTATCTCTCCCCCACAATCCCTCTGTTTGAATCCTTGCAAGCTCCAACAACAATCATGTCATCTGTTGGCCAGCGGCATTCAATAGTTAGTATTCATATGTTGCTGGTTGAACTACAAAAAATGATATTTAACTTATACATGTATTAGGTGTATGTCTGATTCCAAATTATCAACACAAGTGTTCTAGGAGAGTATCTTAACCAGTTATCCTCAAACTACAATCCATCCATGCTTCAGTAATAAATTCATTACTATAATCAATGTTGCCAAACTTATAATTCTGTCAAGCACTTCTACCTGAACCTTTTCTCTCCTACACCACATAACAGAAGATTCTGACTCAGTAGACCTCAAAATTATGGCAATTCCACATCAGATGATTATAATTGATGAAAACTTAAGACATTGAACACATCATAAACGTTAGCTACATAAAACATTGAAACAGGGGGAAAAGGTCTTGCTAATAGAAACAAATCTATGAACATTGAAGACAAGACCAAAAAAAAAAAAAGACATTATTGCATCCCTAGCATCAATGATTCTGTATTTATATGTTTACCAGATGCGCACAGAAGACAGCCCCCTAGAGAATACCATGCTTTAGTTGAATTCCTTTCAAAGAAGTGATAGATATACATAGGATTAAATGCCCTCAAGACGCTGCTGTCATATTTGACAAGATTGTAGATCCCAATGCCAGCAAGAGAACAAAACCATATGAACAAAGCTGGTCCTACACCAAGTCCCATTTTACTTGTTCCATACTTCTGTAAACTGAACAAAATGACAAGGCAGGCAACTGAAATCATCACCACTTCATCTGCATAATCAATGGAGAAGATTTAAAAAATTAATTCATTAATGAAATATTGAAGCCTGCAGAAGGTCATCAATCAACTTAGTCACATACATTCAATACCCTCCCAAAAAAAAAAAAAAAATCCAAGACCACAGAATGCATTGTATTAACCTAAATCAAATTGATAGATAGATAGAAAACACGATATAAAGAGGCGTTAGAATGCATCCATGCACATGTGGAGCTACTCTATTTGTTTAAGTCTTTTTAATTTTATTTCTCAAGAAGATTGTCAAATATTATCGGATCCATCAGACTCCAATTATTGCTGAATATTAGTATAAGACTGCTTTATTGTTTTACCATTTAATTACAGGAATTGATTGGATACTGTGAGCCAGATCCTGCAAGCTTCTACGTTCAACAACAAAAGCATCAAAGAACATAAAACACTAGGTCTCCACGTGCAATCAAGGCCCGATGACCTGTTTTCTTTGTTTAAATTAACTTCACAAAGCTACCCCCCAAAACAACAACAAAAAAATGATGAAAAGAAAGAAGTTTCTCATGAAGCAGCTGCTTAAGTCAGCACCACTAATCTTGCTTCACAGACTAAATAAAACTAAAACCACTGCATAGACTTGCAAAATTGAATTTGTGGAATATACAGGCAAAACCATTTCTCCAAGTTACCCTTGATGACAGGGAACAAGTTACAATTTAAAAAATTAATAATAAAGAATTGTTGATCTGCGCCAAAAAAATATATCTTTTGGTAGTTACAATAAAACGGTATGATAATAATTAGTAAGATTATGATCTTATAAAAAGACTGATAAGAGAAAGCCCAAGGAATAAAACACAATAAAGAGCTAAAAATGAAGATTGGCAAACTCCAACTAGTTCCCAACTTTGGGGGAGTTGGATGTGTTATTTAACATTTTTTAAATATTATTTTTTGATTATAAGACATCATTTCATCAGGTTTTTTATTATCTCATTTAATGATAACCGTATTTTAAATTTTGAACGGTTTTTATTAGAATAAGATTATTGTTAGGTATTTTGTTCAAGATAGAAGTTCCAGATAATCCTAATTTTCAAATAACTCATAATTAGCTATAAACCTTTGAGTGGCAAGGTTTGTTGTCCACTTTTCATTAAATATAGAGTTGAGGTCAGAAAATTAATAATACCTAAAATTTAGCCAATTTCTGCAATCCGCCAGTTATAATATGGCATAAAAATTGCAAGAAGCATTGAATGATAAGTCAAACCCACAGATTCTATTACTGACAAACCACAGTTTTTTTAGAAAAAAAAAAAGTTCAAAGAAATTGAAGTCTGAATTCTCTGGATGTTCCTATAGATAACAACAACAACAATAAAACCTTAATCCCACTAAATGGGGTCGGCTACATAGATCGCATGACGCCATTGTGCTCTGTCGAAAACCATATTTTTAGATAGATTATTGACCGAAAGGTCCCTTTCTATAACCTTTGAAAGTGTTTGTTTCGGCCTCCCCCAACCTCTCTTTATGGGGCTCCATACTACTTGATCAACCCTCCCAGTGCATCCAACGGCTTTCTTTGCATATGCCAAAACCACTTCAAACGATTTTCTACCATTTTCTCTGCAATAGAAGCCACTCCAACTCGTTCACGTATATGATCATTACGAATTTTATCTAGTTTTGTATGACCACATCCATCTCAACATTCTCATCTCTGCCACTCCCATTTTATACTCATGTTGTCCTTTTAACGCCCAACACTCACTACCATACAGCATTGCCGGTCTTATAGCAGTGCAATAGAACTTCCCCTTTACTCTATTAAGTACCTTCTTATCACAAATAAATCTAGTAGATTTTCTCCATTTACACCATCCCGCTTGAATTCTATGATTAACATCTCCATCAATTTCAACATCTTATTGAATAATTGATCTCAAATATCTAAATTTTGTCACTTACAGAATAACAACAACAAACAAAAGGAATTGATAACTAATACAATTTGAGAGGTAAAGGTAATACCTTGGTTGATTGCATATATCCTCAACTTCAAACCACCAACAGATGAAATTACTGCAGTAACAAATGAAAATAAACTAAGAACTGACATGAAGAGCTAAATAAAAGGTGGGGTCATTGAGATCAAGACTTGGTCATAAACAAAAGCAGTAAAGTATCATCTCAAGTGCGGTATAAGTACCAGTTGGAAGTCCATACACATGAATATAGAAATATTGAAAAACGTAACAAAAATACATAATACAACAGCAAATAATAACCTGATATTGTGGGCGTAACAACTCCATTAGCTATTACCATAGATGTACCGGCCAGTACTAATGTTAGTAAAAGCTTCTTCAGAGTCAATGAAGTCTCGAGTCTTTCCTTGATTTTTATTGACCTTTCAAGCTCTGGGGTTGGCACCTTTAGACTAAATTTTGACATGGGAGTGTCTGATGATATGCGAGCATCTGATGGCATCTGATTCGGAAGAAGACTAACCTTAGCATGACGACAAATCAAGGAGTACAAGGCAAAAGTACCACCTGCAATGGTTGGGAAACAGCTATGACATTGAAACTGAGAGCCAAAACATTAAGTGAAAGAGAGGGAGGAGGTAACAGATCATTGAAGTTCTAATATTAAAACATAACAATATCTATTATACCTTCACCACCATCATTAGCCCATAAAACAACCAGGACATACTTCAACAGAGGAAATAAGATTAACGTGTACAGGACAAGTGATAATGCTCCAAGAATGTCTTCATTTCCATCAATAGGGGCCTTTCTAAACAGGACACTGAAGGTATACAATGGACTCGTTCCAACATCCCCAAAGACAACACCAAGGGTCTGAATAGCCACGAAAATACTCCTTCTGAGGCTGAAATTCTGCTCTAGGAAAAGAAATTAAGATAACAAGGAAAAAGCTATAAGTTGTATATCATTCCACATAAATTAACAGCTACATATTTTATCAACCAAATGTCAAAAATATTCAAGCTATGTAAAAAACAGAGCAAAATAGCTTGCATCAGCTAACTACAACCATAAATTCATGGAACCCATGAACTCAATAAAAGCATTTACCAACACTCAAGGGTTATTTGGAAATGAACAAAAGAGATGACTTTCAGGTGCTAGCAAAAATCACAAGATTTCTGAAGGAGGGAGGGGGTATGCAGGTATTTATAAAGGTAAAGATGAATTTATTGCTTATATGACGCAGTCTTAAGATTAAGATGAGTATGGTGTCAATTCTGCAAAGATCAACTGGTCACTCGTGTCTCTTGAAGATCCATTACCCAGTTTTTATACAATTTTAACCAAACTATACTCAAGTAACATGTGATAGAGTATTGTTGAGGTAGAAAGACACATCATTGGCATTGGTTAACTAAATAGCTCATAAATAACCGAAGGACTCTAAGAAGAAGCAGAAGTTAAAGTGGAAAAGGAAAACAAGCTATTCATATCTCAACTTTCTTTACACTTCCCAGAATGCCTAATAAACTTCCTCATTCATAGAAAAGAAAACTGAGTTTAAAAAAACGGTGAAAGGGCCACAAAAGAAGGGAGAAATGCACTTCATAAAAATAAACACAGTCCAAATTACCTCGCTGTCATCCCTCTGAGTACCAGAGACCTCAAGAACTTCAGCATCAAAGGGATCGATCTGTGCGCCAGTCCTAACCAGCCTCGGCTCACCGTCGTCGTCGTCCTCGGAATCCAACATTGTGTAATCCCGCGAATGATCGCCATCCAAATATTCATGTCCATCGCACTCATCATCCAACACCTCCTCCTCCTCCTCCTCCTGAAAAACCCACCTGGATTCAGTGGGATCAACGGAAAACCCACCACCGTTCTTACCACTCTCCAATCCTCCCTCCTCCGCCATCGCAAAGAGAAAGCTCAATAGCCAGGCTCAAACATGAAAACAGCTACAAATACATCAAAGTGAACAAAAAGTACTATAAAATATCAGAATTTTTGCCATTGGAAGACAAAACCAATTGAGTTTCTGGGATTCGGAGTGCCATTGTCGCAATCATGCGGTATAGTTGCATTCAGTTTGAGTTGGAGATCCTTCTCGTGCTCCCAAGGACAAAAATGGAGCCGACATGTTGGTGTAATGTTGTATGTGCCCAATGCGTAGCTGCTTTTCGAGTTAAAAGTTAAATTTTGATCAGACGGTACCCGAACAAGTTGGTCGCGAACCATATCACAGATTCACATCATCTATATATATATATATATATATATATATATATATTACCCCTAACTTGTTCCATAACCAGAGGGATTGATCCTGATTCAGCCTTTTCTCTTCCGGTCTTGAAATTTTGGTACCTACTAGAGATAAACACGAATGGGAAAAAATCTGGAGAAATCGGTTTTCCCTTTTCTGACCGTTTGACATGACACGATGATCTTTCCTTTATCTTTATTCAACCCATCATTTTCAACTGCCACATGAATTTCATGATGATGGTAAGGATGAGTGTGCTCTTTTTGCACGTAAACGTATGGACAATTTTCTTAAAAATTTTAGTTCGTATTATTATATGAAAAAAAAAACAGAGTTTAATTACTTAAAAGTATTTATATTTATATTTTTTTTCACACTATTTTATTTGACTTATAAACTAATAAATAATTTAATGATACACTACATATAATATAATTAAATAATTTTTTTAATTTGTTTAATCTCTTAAAAAATCAACTCCATCTTATATATTCCATTGGATAGAGTATTATGGTATTTCTGTGGTTGTTTGGTAGGTGCTCATGGGACATGGTTAATTTGGGTGGCATTATTACATATTATTACTTTCTATTTTAAATATAAGATTTATATAATTTTTTTTAGAGGTTAAAGAATGTAAATAAATAACTTAATCATTTGATATATAGGTTATCATTATACTCTATATTATATATCGGTTTACACGTTGGATAAAATAATTTGAAGAAAAATAATAAATTTAAACTCTTTAGATTACTTAATTACTTTTCTTAAAAGCCTTCAAAATAGCTAATTAAATATTATATTTAGCATCAAAATAGCCCCTCAGACCTGACCCAAAAAATGCCCATCTTATACGGATGTGGCAATTGAAAGATTTGCTTCTAATTATACATATAATAAAATTCTAATTCGTTTTTATTTTTTAAATTTATAATTTTTTTTATCACCTTTCCCAACTCCCAATCTCTCCCTTTCCCACCCTTACTTTGCTTTGCACTAAACATCCGTTGAGGTGGCATAAAGGAATCTACTTCTTCTTATCCCTATCACATGGCAATTGAATATATTTGATATAGTTTTAGGGAGTACTAAATAATGAGTTAATTATATCCTTCTTTTATTTGTGTAAATTGATTTTTTGACCTTAAAGGTCTTGTGAGGAAATCGCCTGTCATATGATCATAAGGATGGTAAACGGTAAAACTATTATGTCTCCAATAAAAAATAAAAGAAAGGAAAGGCTTGAGTAAGCTCTATAATAGTTAGAGTTGAGAATTCGGCCCGAGCCGTCGGACCGGCCAATTTAAACCCGAGCCCGTCACGGGCTAGACCTATAATTTATAGTTAAAAAATAAGGTCGGGGCTTAAACGGGTTGGCTCTGTAGGGCCGCGGGCCGGCCTGTTTAGGCCCGTTTATTTTTTTTATTTTTTAAAAAAATTGACATAAGATGATAATAATGACAGTAGGCATAAAGAATATTTAAATGATAATGTTATTCATATTATTTGATGTTTAGTTTATATTTTATATATTTATTTAATTGTAGACATTAGTTTTTGATCTTCACATATGGTTTTTTGGGTAAACATAGACAATATTTAATGTTTTAATTTAGTTTTGATAAATAAAGAGAACAATTTTTA